>CM044006.1:51508440-51708440 GCA_024085815.1 Flaveria linearis
AGATGCCCAATCAGTCTCTTCATAGGCAGGCTTCACTTGCTTGCCTCTATACACCTTCATCCTTCCCAAGGTGGTGTCATCCATGATCTCAGAGGCACAGCATCGCTCTTGTCCTTTGGGAGGTCGGGCAGCTTCTATGAGATAAGCTGTAAGAATCTGGGGTACATTACAAAACCCCTCCTTCCCCTTAGCTTCGAGCTCTCAATCAGGTATGTAAATATCATGTTGGAGAAGCTGAAAGGGTGGTTGAGGACCAATGCAACAATACGCATTCTGAATTTGGTCCGATACGTCATCGAAACCACCCCTCCGCGAAGCAATGCACTTCAGGATGACGTGCGCAAGTACTTGTACGGGGGGGTCAGGTTGCTCTTGTTTAGCACACCTGAAGTGATATCCCCACAGTACCCTATCCTCAAGAAGCATCCACGTACAGTAAGCGGGTGGATCTTGAGTGGGTGAGACTCATCATCATCAAACCCTAAGACTCTCCTGATGTCAGCAGCACGTATCTCAATCTCCCTACCGAAGATAGAACTTCGTATGCTGTAGGGGCTCATGCTGATCTGTCCACTGTAGCACCTTCCCAAAATGCCTGATGTATGACTGATACGGTGTACAGGTGGTGGAAATAGCCGGTAAATCCTAGATCTCCTCAAAAAGTCTATAATCCCCGAAAAGTCTCCTCCATTCCTAGGTGGAATCCCAGTTAGCACAGATGTTGTGCTTTGGATTTATAGTCCACCGTTAGCATATTCCTGTAATCAATAGCAAACATACATCATAAAAACTTGAAAAACAGAGTTGACTAATTTGGGAAAACAGACTGATTCAATTGTGTGATTGAACTAACTGACTGGGTTCAGTCGGTTGGACATATATGCGACTGAACTTCAATTTGGGTGATCATGTATGCGACCGACTTTCATTCGGATGATGAGTCATGCGATTTAGTTGACTTGTGAGACTGAACCTGCGATTGACTCGGTCGACCGAATGAATCCATTCGCCATGTTTCATTCGGTCGACTGGATGAAATCGTCCCTTTCAATCGTGCGATTGAGATTCATTCTGGAGTCCAGTCGTATGACACAATCAACCCATTCGTACTCTTCATTCGTATGATTGAGTGAGTCGCCCCATTGAATCGTGCGATTGAAGTTCATCAGGGAGACCAGTCGCATCGTAGAAAACTGTTTCATTTCAAACTCAGATTTATCATTTTTACGAATTAGACATTAAGATCAGGCTTGTAGACTCGTAATCATGTACTTAGACTACTAAATCATTTGTTTTAACATGTTAAGTGTTTAGGCAGTCTATTGGTGATTTTTGTTTCGGTTCAAAGTTCGGGCACCAATGATCTGATTTTGAGTCAGATTTCACAACTTCATGATGTCATTTTGCCGTAACGTACCTGTGAAACAACTCCAAATCGTCAGAAATCGAATATATTAAGGTTTTAGGGTCAATAGAAAATCGGGCAGCGTAACGCCACTATTGAGAATTAGGGCGAATGAGTTTGTGCGATCGACTAAGGGGCTATTTATAGCCAGACTCAGTTCAATCGGCCGACTGGACTCATTCGCTCTGCTCATTCGGCCGATTCAAAATCAAGACATACGACCGAGACTAATCGCATGATTCATTCGTGCGATTGAATTGGGTCGTACGATTCACTCATTCGCATGGTCCTTTCGATCAACTGACCTCCATTCGCACGTTTGACCTAGTCGGTCACTTTCAATCGTCCGATTGGGCTCATTCGCATGGTCCAATCTTACGATTGAGTTCAATCGTATAGCCCATTCATATAAGCATACTCATGATGAAGGAGTGCGATTGGGCTATACTTGTGCCATCTTAATCATTCGTTTGCTGACACATAGTTTTCCTTAAACAGTTGATAAAACATTATTAGCTTTTGATCATCTCAAGCATGATCACTCTTGAAAACAAACAATCATGATCACCTCAGACGTGATCCATTTATCCACCGATCACCTCAGACGTGATCCATTTATCCACCCGATCACCTCAGACGTGATCCTTTTATCCTTTCAGAAACAATATGTTAGATAAACATTTAGCACATTCAATGACGTTTAGCAGATAACAGTATACACAGTCCGACATGACTCATTTACTAAGAAATAAATAACATTTAAACTATGACAAAAAAGAACATCTTTTTGTGATTTGTGTTAGGGCAGTTTGTGTAGCCTATCAGCATTGACATTATATCAGAACAGACTCATTTGGAATCAGACAAGCATATACACCATTACTTGGAACATTATGAGTTGATTTCATTTTTCATGATGACATATCACAGTTGTTCTGATCTAAGACTTCTAAGTACTAACTGGAATCATGTTTAATATGATACGTAACACACTTAGATGTCAACTTCAGTCGGTGCATACAGACGGTTGTCAGTATACTTGTCCACTTTAAATTCATACACAGACTTTTGACATACATGGTAATGTATAAGTTATATTATTCAAACAACATTTGTGTATCCCACACTTATATGGTAATCAGCATTCCTAAAGAACTTTCGAGCGGTCTTTAGGTATTTTTGCAAGAAGAGACTATTCTTAGATCTTTCAAAGAGAAGCCAATCCTCAGGTCAGTGCCATCGCAAGCAGAGAGGCGGCAAACAACAATGAAGTCTAGAATTTATAGGTTATGCTTATCCTCAGGTCAGTGCCATCGCACAGCAGAGAGGCACACAACCTATCTCCTTGTTAGAGCATTTCTTATTTTCTTTTGCACATAGCGCACCAACAACATAAGTTATCAGCTTGATTACGCTAGTATTCATTTTTTTCGTGCTTTTGCTCTTTTTGTGGTCATTTGCACACCTTTGGTGGCATTTATTTGCTCGTTATCCCTTATCGGAAGAACTGATTGTGTTAACCAGTGATAAGATGGGAACCCATAGTTGATTGAACCTTTTAGTTTAGATTAAGTTTACCAATGAAGTCTACTTGTCTATTATGTTGAATCTACTGACACATCATATAATGAACTAGCACCTCCCTAGATCAACTTTCTCGTGTAATTACAGTAACAATCAAACGTACTATCATTTTCCCATTTTGTTAGACTTAGACTTCTCTGATGCTTTTACATTTCAGTAAATTAATTAACATTTTTGATCTCAAACTCATTTTGTTGTTCCAAATAACTCGATGCCTGTGTACTATCATCTTCCATTTTGTCGAGTCACATTTCCTGTTTTGTTGTCTTTGCCTTTTCAGCTTTACTCACTTCCCCATTTTTTTAAGTAAGTAAATAAATACTGAATTAAACCTAATCTCCCCCTAAAATTCTAAAAAAAAAAATCTTTTGTGTTTTTGGATTTTATACGACATGGGATTAAAAAATAAAATAAAATGAAAGAAAAGGAAAATAAACAAATAGACACGAGTCGGACTATGTATCTGCTTCTTCAGCAATCACATCACTTTTCTTTTTAACGTCGTTGACCTCTAGCAGATATAAAATCTTGGTTTATCAAACGGTTTGGTGTAAAGGTCAGCGCGCTGAAAATCCGTGTTAATTTTAATCACATCAATTAATTGTTTTTCATAGCAATCGCGTATGAAATGATATTTAATCCCGATGTGTTTTTTGGGGTTGAACAGGATTTTTAGTGACGGCTATGGCAGCAGAATTATCAACATAAATAGGAGTGTTAGAAAATTTCAAACCGTAGTCTCGCATTTGTTGTTGAATCCAGATGATCTGAGAGCAGCAACTTGCAGCAGCAACATATTCAGCTTCACAGGTTGATAGAGCAACTGAGGTCTGCATTTTGCATTGCCACGTGACTAACCGTCTTCCAAAGAACTGACAACCTGCTGATGTAGACTTGAAATTCATCTTGCAGCCACCATAATCTGAAGCTGCTGTAAGCAGTAAGCTCGAAGTCATCATCATGAGGATACCACAATCCCAGTGTTGGAGTACCCTTCAGATAACGAAAAATCCTTTTCACCCAATCAAGTGATTCACTTTTGGCTTCGCTTGATATCTAGAACATAAACATGTGGCATACATGATATCTGGACGCGAGGCAGTAAGATACATGAGAGATCCGATCATCCCACGATACATAGTGCATCCACCAAATCCCCATTCTCATCAGGAGCCACATCATGATTTGTGGCGAGAGGGGGTACCGGCAGCAGTCACATTTTCCATGTCAAGCGACTTAGAATATCGCCGACATACTTGGTCTGATGTAAGAAAATGCGTTGGTGTTTGATCCACCTGTAATCCTAGGAAGAAACTTATTTCTCCTATTGCACTCATTTCAAACTCTGCTTCATCACAGATTCGAACTCTTTGCACAAAGCTTCATTTCTAGATCCAAAGATGATGTCATCCACATAGATCTGCACCATAAGCAAGTCACCATCCTTTTCTTTGATGAACAATGTACAGTCAATCACACCCCTGCGAAAACCATGTTCAACAAATGAGTGGAGAGCTTTTCATACCAAGCTCGACGAGCCTGATGTAGCCCATACAGAGCCTTGTCTAACTTGTAGACTCTGTCCCGATGATAAGGATCTCGAATCCTTCGGGTTGACTGACATAACTCTTCCCGGATTTCCCCATGCAAGAATGCACTCTTAACATCTAGTTGATAACTTTGATCTTCATGTAAGAGGCGTAGGCTAGAAAGATACGAATAGCTTCCATTCTAGCTACGGGAGCAAAGACTCATTGTAGTCGATTCTTCAACTTGTCTGAAGCCTTGAACAACCAACCGTGCCTTGTTTCTGATAACAACACCCTGGTCATCCTTCTTGCACTTAGTACCCATTTGGTACCAATTACCTTGACTCCTTCGGCCTGTCAACTAGTGTCCAGACTCCAAGTTTCTTGAACTGGAGTAGCTCTTCTTGCATGGCATTGACCCAAGCCTCATCTTTCAGGGCGTCACAGACATATTTAGGCTCGATTTGTGAAACAAAACATGAGAAAGCCCCGTCATTGACATAACCCTTCTCCATGACTGCAGCATAATCAGCAGAGTACAGCTGATTCTTGTCTGCACACCGGATTGAATGTCCCCAATGATAGACGTGGGGGGATGATTCACACTGATTCTAGTCACTGGTGTGGTAGGAACCACAACCTCAGAATCCAGATTGGTGACTACTGGTTCAGTATCCGGATTCCCACAGCTGGTTCAGCAGCTGATGACTCACTTTGTTGATTAGCTGTATGCGCAGGGTTAGAATCAGCTGCTTCTTCATCACCTGATGAATCATCACTCTCGTCATGAGCAGGAGTTGAGGAACTTGAGGCACCATTAGTAGGTGTGATGTTGCTTGAATCCAGATTCGGTGAGTTAAGAACATCATACATCATCTGGGGTAGCAACCTCATCCTCTGAATCAAATTGTGGAAGATTGAAGGATTTGAAAAAGCCATCATAATCGAAGAATGATGATGGACCTTTTCCAGCAGGAGGGGTGATGTATCTCTGAACATCCACGTTGCACCACACCTCTACCTGACCTGTCGAGTTATTGTAAACTCGCTTGTCTGGGATGCTGTATCCTAAAAATATTCCTTGATCAGCTTTCTCGCTGAACTTGCCATCCTGAGTCTTCTTCAGCAATGTACATGGAGCTCCAAATGGTTCCAGATACTCCAAATTTGGCTTTCTCTTCTGAAGTAGCTCATAACAAGTCTTGCCATGCCTTTTGACTACTAACACACGATTAAGCGTGTAGCAGGCATTTGCAACCGCCTCATTCCAGAACTGAACTGGGAGCTTTGAATCAGCTAACATGGTTCGCGCAGTCTCAATTAAGCTCCGATTCTTTCGTTCTGCAACTCCATTCATCTGTGGCGTGTATGCTGAAGTGAACTGATGAACAATCCCTTTTCTTTGCAGAAAGCATCCATCCACTGATTTTTGAACTCTGTGCCATTGTCGGAACGAATTTCCTCACCTTCAGGTTGTAGAGTGACTCCAGTGTCGTGACGAGCACCTTGAATGATTCAAACATTCTGATTTAGCTTTCAGAAACATCACCCAGGTGAATCTTGAGTAGTCATCTGTGACTACAAAGCAGTACCAGTCTCCTGCTATACTCTGTGTTGACTGGACCAAAGAGATCCATGTGTAGCAACTCCAGGGGCATCTCAATTGAGTTGACGTGCTTGGTCTTGTGAGATTTCCTGGTCTGCTTTCCCTTCTTGCATGAGACACAAAATCAGGAAGTTGGAAGTTTCTGACTGTAACTCCTTCAACTAGGTTGTTGTGAATCAGATGGTTTATCTTCCTGTGATTGATGTGTCCCATCCTTCTGTGCCATGAGATGGATTCCTTCTCTGTCGCTTTCGATAGAAAACATTGAGCTGTAGACTCAGAGGTAGAAACATTAGACATATCCAATACATATAAATCATTGTACCTGGATGCAGACATCAAAACCTGCTTCTCTGGAATCTCCATCTCCTTTTTCAGTATGTAACATTTTCGGTTGTCAAACATAACTTTGAAGCCCTTGTCACATATCTGAGACACTGAAAGTAAATTTTTTTAGTTGTTGAACAAAATTTACTTTATCAAACTTTACCTTCTCATTACCTACTTCGCCTTGAGCAGTAATGTATCCTCCTTTGTTCCAGCAAAAGAAACATGTCCCCCTTTAATTTGTTTGACATTGAAAAGGAGAGACTTGTTTCTGTCATGTGCCTGGAAGCTCCGCTATCCACAATCCATGTATTGGTTGAAGCACTGTAGCGGACAACCTGCACATAATTGAAAACAATCAGTTAAGGAGGGGGACCCAAGCCTTGACTGGCTTGGGTTTCCCAGAGGCATCACACATGATGAACTCGACCCATGTCCGTTGTCAGTTGATGGAACCTCAACCTTCAACTTGTCCTTGCTATCAGACACTTCAGATGATTTAGGCTTCCACATACCATCTTTATGAAAGATTGTTTGTGGTAGACATTTGATTGAGTGACAGTTTGTGTCTTTGGTTTAGGTTCCAAAAATGGTTTCACCTCAGGCATCACAGACTTGCCAGTGGCTTGTATTTGTCTGTGGTGAGGAGGAGAGGTATAAGACCTAGCAGGTTGTTAGACCTAACTGGAGTCTTAGATCTCTGTTTTGGAACCGGATTGACATCATGATCTAATTCAATCTTAGCCCTAGGTGTCTGATAACGAGGACAGTTTGAAGAGATGTGACCTCGTTTCCCATAAGAGCAGCAGGATCTCCTTTCCAATGGACTAGAAGTTCTCTTGTGGGTGGGGAGTAAACCTCAGGAATGGGCCTTTTGGTCTCAGTCTTTGAATATTTATCCTCTTTAACAAACTTAACTTGTTTAATATTTTGATTAATTTGTCTTTGAGGCTGAATATTATCCCTTTTAACTGGTTTAACTTGAGTGGTTTTAGATGTCTTGGTTTGAGTAATATTTGATTTTGATTCCAAAACAAGAGATGTTTGGACATTTGCTTCCACCCGTTTCTCAGCATTGACCTTGCTTGATGCTAAGGTTTCTGATCATCATCCGGAGAAGCAGGCTTAACTGCTGTGTCCGGATCACGAACCAGAGGAGTTGTCACCACATGATCCTAATTGGGTTGTTGTTAATTGGACGTGTTTTGTGTTCAAAAGGATCTCATGTGGTGGTGAACTACCTTGTAGCCCAATCCCTCCCCATTGTTGCGTTCTTTAACCAAGTTTTTCAAAATGTGCGAAGAACTCGCTAAACTATGTAGTTTTTGTTTCAAAGACTCATTTTCTACTTGTAAACCGCTTTGTCCTTTTTAGTCTCCTCAATGGTCTTTAAGTAGTATTTAATGTCATTTCTTGGTTAAAGGCAACAACTTCAGTTTCCTTTAGTTGCTTCTGCAACGCATCTAACTTCTCCTTATAACTGCTCTCATTTTGTTTTAAGACACGATTAGCTTCTGAGCATAGTTTTAAGTCATTACTAAGTTATCGTTGTGTTCTAACAACCTAGCAAATTGTAGATCAATGCTTTCCCTAAATTTATCACATTCAACACAAGCATGTTTATCAAATAATTCATCTTTAGATTGTACCTGTGTAGATGTCGACGTGCCAGCCATGAAAGCATTCTGAGACGTAGGTTGAGTTTCAGATTCTGAATTCAACTCATTCTGGACAATTTCATCAACAGCATCAAACGTCTCTTCCAAATCAGCATTATCAACCTCAGCTGAGCTTCCCCTTCACTGGCTGAGTCTTCGTTCAAGTCCTCCACAGACGCTATGTTAGCTTCATCAGACACGAATCGAAAGGACCAGTCTTGTCCTTCATCTCCTTGTGCTACCATAGCTTTAGAATCACTTCCCATGGACATTGGTTTCTTGTCTTTATCTTGCCTGAACGAGGAAAATGGATTCCCGTTCCCAGTCTTCTTAGGCTTCGAACACTCTCTTTAAAGTGGCCCTTTTCTCCACAATTGAAGCAAGTGACTTTAGACTTGTCAAAACCAAAGGTTGTATCTTTAGTAGCCACGAGATTCTGCCCTGTTTTCTTCACAAATTTCTTGGCTCTTCGGACAGCACTTGCAAGAGCCCACATAATGTCCATTCTTTCCAGCTCATTCTCATCTACTTGCTCGTAATCTTCATCAGCAAGGTGGCAATTACCAATCTTGCCCGCCACCAAACCATCATAAGAGTGCACAACAGCAGCAAGTAAATCCATGTGCTCTTTAGCAACCTCCACCGTTACTTTTCCCAGATTCTCTATCATCAACTTTGCAGACTGAGTAACAATGGGACTTTGAATAACTCCAGATGCACCATGAGACTCATTTGCAGATGATGAGCCTTGTTCAGCAGTTGCAGATGCATTGGACACGAAGGCTGTTTGCAGAGGTGCACCAGAAGACTTTGCAGCAGGGGTGGAAGAAGGAGTGACATTGTAGAGTGATGGGTCTTGAGCATAAGAACCCTTCTTTGCCTTGTACTGGTGTCTCACTTCTTCCTCTCTCAGTTTTAGAATAAAGTCATTTATATCCAAGGTTTCTAAAACTGAGTTGTATCGCAGAGTGGAAATGAATGAATCCCACTTTTCAGGTAGACCATCTGCCAAGCTTAAAACTTTGTCTTCCATTGATGTCTTAACACCATGAGTGTGAAGTTCACTCATCAGATGATAGAAACGATCGACGATTTCATCCAAGCTTTCATTCCCAATTGCTGAGAAGTTATCAAACTCCTTCTTCAACGCTTTACCTTTCAGTGCCTTTAAATTAGAATTTCCATCATACCTCTTCTCAAGAACTTCCATCAGTTTTTTACTTTGCTTGTGCTCTGAGTATTGGTGAAAAATGGGCTTGGGAATGGACTGGGTCAAAATAGCATAGGCCTTCTTCTCTGCATTGTAGGCAACCTTCTGTGTATCGGTGAGTCCACTCAAAGTCAAAGGAACACCATCAGCTCCCACGGGTATTTATAACCAACCTCAATAGAGTTCCATAAGTTAGTATCCACGCCATTAAGATAAATCTCAAACGTTGTCTCCATTGTCGAAAGTCCTCTATAGTTAATAGTTTGGGTGGCTTGTTATGGTTTCCTATCTCATTCTCCAGTAACAACAAGTTCTGTATCCTCGAGTCCTTTCCAGCTGACATGGCATAATTTCTGAATCCATTCTTTTATTAATTTAACTTGTGAATTAAACTGCTAATGCGATTGGGATGTACGACTGGGATGCGACTGACACTAGCTGTATGCGATTGGACTCAAACGTATGAATGAACAGGCGACTGAGATACTTAGGCGACTGAACAGACCGAACGACTCAGCTGGCGACTGGAGTTGGCGATTGACTCAATCGGGCGACTGGATAAACGACTGACTCAATCAGGCGATTGAACTGGGCGACTGGACTTCAGTCGTACGATTGGGCTAATCGTGCGACTGAGACTGCAGAAATCGAATTTTTTTTCAAACTTTTGACCTAAAACAAGGTTTTTTACACCCTAGACGACGGCTGGAAGTCAAAAAATACTAACTTTGCAGAACATGCACACGTAAAGACTCGTTTTGAGCAGAAAGAACTGATCTTTTCGCTAAAAACGTAGACTTTTGACAAAAACTTGATTGAATCGAACGAAGAATCAAGATCCAAGGCTCTGATACCACGTGTTAGGACCGTGTACGTACGGAATACTAACTGATCTAAGTTATACCAGATCAAATAGTGCGGAATCCTATTTGATTGGCGATCCAATCAGGGAGAACGAAATCAAGATCAATCCTAACGATTAGAAAACGTTAAGAATGGATTAGGAATGATCTAGGACGTTCTGTGAAGTTGGAATAGACGAACAGGGCGCTCTGGGTCGACTAGGGTTATGAATATTCGAAGTCTTTTGTTTTCCACGAATTAAGTGGTATTTATAGGTTACAGATCTCATTCGTGCGACTGAGCCTTGCGACTGGCTCAGTCGTGCGATTGAGTAATACGATTGATTCATTCGTACGCTTGAGTCAGTCTGATGACTCAACCGTGCGATTGACTCAATCTCCTACTTCAACCGTGCGATTGAACCATTCGCATGGTTCAGTCGTGCGACTGAATAAGATTCTTAGTCAAACACATTCTTGAACCTTTAATGATTCAGAACTGTGTCTCACAACTGTAAACCTATATAACATTGTCATATTATGCGTAACAACCAACAATAATAATAGATATGACATTACGCAATAAAGCAAACATTCATTGAAGAGTTTTCATTACAATGATTAAACCTTACATACGTGTTACAAGATAGAAGTCTATTACATTTGATTTCACTAGACTAGAACTAGGGACATGTGTACCAACAAAGATAAGAAGTACTACCACACATGATCAATAACTGGCTTCCTTATGAGAGTCTTCTTATGATTAGAATACTAAACTTGATCACTTTTCATCTCCATCTTTATCTTCTCAGATTATGTAGCAAGCTTCTAAGGATGAGGCTTGCTCCTAGAGCTGGATGGTTTAGAGCTATGTAGCAGTGGTACACAGCTGATCAGCCTTCTTTTTTCACAAGGATGAGTTTAACATGAACTAGAACTCCTAGTACAAGAGTTCAAAGTTGAGTACTCATCCTTTACCATTTCAAATCCTGCAGAGATAAAGACTTGTTTCTGCTTGGAGTTGAACGTGGTATTGATCTCTTGAGCTCTCTTTGATCTTCTCTTGGCTGCTCTGATCAAGTCTTCATTTTGGACTTTGTCATCTCGGATTCTTTCCTCTACTCAGGAGAATAGTAACCTTTCATAGTATAATTCTTCACTCATCTCAAATCCATCCTTCACTATCTACTTTTCATCCTCTTCTTGAGTGGGGTCTATAAGTAGAAGCTCATCTTGACAAGTTTCACACCTTATCCACTATTTGTCCTTGGTGCCTTGCACTCCCTAGCAAAGTGTCAATTTGGTTGTAACACTTCACCTTGCTTTTATCCAGCCTAAACTTTCCACTGGATACATTGCTAGGAAACTTCCTCCCTGTCTTTTTATAGAATTTCTTGGCTCTATGATTAAGAAGAGCCATCTGTTAGACTATCTCCATGTACTCCAGATCATCTGAATGGATGTAGTCCAAGTCTTCAAGGGTGAAGCGGAAGTTGCCACTACTTTCATTAGCAGACATAAAGGCTTGTGATGAGCTTGTCTTTTGGAAGGGCTTCCTTGGATGTAGCTCTCCCTTGGTGTGTCCGGGAAGGTGATTAAAGGACCCTTTTATGAGTTTTTCAGGGTAGCGGATGAGATGATTGTAGTTCTCTACTATCTCTTTCAACCACATGAAGGTTTGAACTCTGCTGATTGTTGGAATTATCAGATGGATTTTGCATGTTCATCTCCATTTGGTATCCACCGAGGATACTATACAAACTGTGAGAATAAGGGTCTTAAGATTTCAGTCCTCTTAATGACCATATAATAGTGTGTCCATTGTCTGAGAAGAGAGGACATGAACTTCCTCATAATGTCCTTATTCTCAAAAGTTACTCCAATATTCATTAGAGTATCCACAATCTTAACATACCTGAAGTATTATTGACTCATGGTTTCACCTGTCTTGAAGATGAAGTTCTCAAACTGCTGCTTTAAGAGGTTTTTCTTGTTCTCTTTAGCTTCCTTTGACCCCTCATACATCAGCTTCAGTGCATCCCATAGTTGCTTAGTAGTTTTGTACTTCTTTAAGCCTCTGTAGATAGAGTTTGGTTCTAGGTTTTTCAGAGTAGTCAACCACTTCCTTTGGTATCATGCCACCTCCAGCAGTAACTGAAGAGGTGCATGGTACATGAGGTCTAGAGACAACAAATACTCACATCCTACTATCTTGAAACTTGATGAAACCTTCCATTCTTTGGCACCAAGTATCAAAATCATCAAGAGTGATCAGTTGAGACTTTGTCATAGTACCTGTTTCCATATCAGCCTTTGTGAGAGTTACCATTTGAGTTGTTTAGTGATTTATGAATTAAAGGGATTTAATATGGTGAGATCTTACAATCAAGAGCCTAAGATGCTCCGATACCAATTGTAGGACAGTTTAAGGGATGGTCAATAAAATCACTCTCATAATAAGTAGAGTGTTAAAACACTTAACAGATCAAATAGGGAACCATGTTTAAGTAAATGATACTAAGAACACATGTAAGTAATGAAATCGAACAAAAAACAAGAACAAGATAAGTCTGGTTTTCAAAAATACTGTATATTGCTCTCAAGTTTTATTACAAGTGTTACAAAACATAAAAATAAATATAAGAACCTGAGATACTTTATACCTTACAAAGACTCCAATTTAAGTATAAACTTCACAAAAACTACAAAATAAAAATCACAATTTGCATATTCAATCATTTGTAATTTTTTCTCGTTTGTTTGTTAAAATTGAAGTAGAGGTGTTATGTAATGGCGGCAACGAGGTTTCTGAAATATGGCACCGACTCGTGCTAGACCGAATAAAGGTGCAAAGATGGTTGTTAGTCAAAGAATTGCGGCAGGCACCGGTGGTTAAGACGCAGGTGATGGTGATGCGAAGAATGACCAATAAAGAACAAGGATTAAACGAACAACGGTGGTGATAGTGATGCAAGAAGGTGACGGTGATGTTTGAGATTTAGGGCTATGGTGAAGTTTTGGTGTTTGGTGTTTGTCAGTTGCATAATTGAGTGATACAACAGTCATATGGCAGTTATGGGTGAGGAATAGAAAACAGTTGGTAGGTTAATCATCACATAGGGTGAGGTGGTGGTGCACGAAGGTGAGGCCAAAAAATTAGACTAAAAGGTAGTGGGGGCTAAGATTAGAAGGTAGTGGTGATGGCTGCAAAGAAGTGGCGATGGCTGGTTGTGATGGTGATCTATTAGCTATTAGAGTAAATTACAATTTCTGTAATATAAAGGAGCTTGGAGGATAATCCCGATAAGGCAATCTATGATGGTCTATAGAAATATACGTGTAAAATGACAGACAAATTAATAAAGCTAAACATTGATTTCTATTTGTCTCTTGAAAATAAAATTGCGGAATGGAAACGACACTTTAATTAGATCTTAGTCAAAGAAGTCTTGGAATATTCAAGGTCATTGTCGGGGACCAAAGTATACAAAAAGCAATACATGCAACAATGGTGACCTCGTTATGGTTTATTTGGAAGGTGATAAACGAAGGCTTTCGACGGTAACATTCATCTTCTAGACAAAGTAATAGGGCGAAAGCGGGCCCTATTCTTTGGATTAATATTTGAGCAAAATACGATTATTAGATTAGAATGTTCTAAAACATATTGGCCTTGAGTGTACAAATACCCAAAAACAATACTGTTTGTTATAAAAATATTCAATTGAAAAAATTATTTTCACATAACACAAGAAAAATAATATTAACAAAATTACAATTGACAACTTACTTGATATGAGTATATGACCACCTTATTAGTCAAAGATTATTGTTTGATCAAAAACAAGTAAATAAGAACATGTAATTAAAAAGCTGGAAAACAAGAACTTGTTAGAGTTATTAAAATCATTTTAGTATAATTAAATAAATATTGATTTGAATTTAGATGTATGGACTGAAACTCATTAAAAACTTTCTATTTTTTAAACTAAGTAATCTTGATAGTTCAAGAGTATGAAGCCTTCTAAATAATCGTTGTCCAGGGATAACGCCACGATGATGGGCAAAGGGCAGGGTGTTTTGATGGGTCCAAGGGACAAACCCTTGGTATTGATAGAGTTGTAATAAATTTGATTATTGATAGCAAATTTAAACATCAATAGTATCTTAATATTTGTAGCAACCATAACACTTTTAAAACTTCAAACCTAAAGCATCAACTAGACGAGGTTCGGGGGCTACCCTAAAAGCGGAGTCCAAGGGGCTTCGCGCCAAGCTATCCACTCGTAAAAAAATTATTGTGTAGGAGAAGTATAATGAAGAAAACTTAAGAAAAAAATAGAATTCGGAAAAAATGATCCGATGCAGCCCACATCAAAAAAGGATGTGGGGCGCATCGACTAGGCTAAGTAATCAATGCGGATGTGACACGTATCTAATGACTTAAGGATGATAATTAACATGTGTACTTTGATGTCGGGCGCATTGCAAAAAGGGCTCGAGGCCAATGATTTGACGACGCATGTCAATCATACAACACGTTAAGACGATGCGGCAAGCATCGTTCTGGTGATGCGAGACGCATCGGCCGCTAGAACTCAACTATAAAGAAAGCTCGAGTTAGCTTTCAAAGTAGCAAATCCTCTACTCTCTATCTCTCTCTCTCTCTCTCTGTAAAAAATAACCCCTCATATACATTAGATCCATTCAAGGCAAATCCAAAGCGTTGCATGAGGATACAACATCGAAAGCGAAGTCCCAAAGCTGCAAAATGAAAGAATCTAAGCTTAAGTCAAAGTGTTGTTTGCTTAGATGCTACCTTCATTATTTCTAGGATATTATTAATAAACAACTGCCCGAGCTACAAAACCTGTATATATGAAGAATGAACTCCACATTTAAAGTTAACTACTAATTGTATAATTTGCATATAAAATTATAATTGAGATTTTGAATAACATATATGTTTGAAATGTTATAAAGTCAATTACGTATATTCACCAGCTGGTGTTGATAAATATTATCGAACCTTTTTACAGGCAAAACACATGTAATATATGTTAACTACGGTTAGTGCTCAAAGGATGTTGACTCCCCAGGACTGGATAAGCTGAGTGAACTGTTGAAAAGATCACGACTCTCTAGGCGTTTTAAATTCAATGTGGTTGTATATTGTAAATTGGTGTTGTAAATCCAAATTTGATTGTATATAAAGGGTTTAAAATCCACTTTGAAATATATGAAATATCGAAAGTTTGGACGTAACATTGATGTTACACATTTTACGAAAATATGATTTTGATATAAATTATTCCGTTGTCTCAATGATTTTGCAATCACGAAATGAACAATCGAAACCAACATGGTCACACGACCCAGAAGTGCTGAAAACGAAGGTGTGATGATGACTTTAATTTAAGTATCAACTAATAGTCAGTGGCAACTTGGTTTTTAGTAGCAAAACTTGTAATTAGTAGTAACTTGGTGTTGGTAGCAAAAATAATTAATAGCAACTGCGGTTGATAGATAAGTCTTTGATGGTCATAAAGTATTACCAATATTGCATCTATCGATGTAACTACCAACGGTTATATGGTGGATATAACCACCAACAATTACGTTGTTTCATGACAATTATGATGATTCATTGCACAATTCAACCATTATATAAAGGTTGAGTTTGGTCAAGTTTTGATACGAGAATTCCTTAATAGATTTCATACTTATTTTTTTATCTTTCTTTGAGAATTATCCAATAGAAAATTCATGTGCACTAATGATATAATTTAATCTGTTTTAATATTTACATGATCTTTTTAAAGATATCCAATATCAATTCAATGTAAAACAAATTAATCACATTATCCACTCTAAGAAATTAAACACAAGAATGCCGAAAAATGTCTTTAATCAACAACAAAGGCAACACCACCTTTACGAACAAGGATGATCATCAGTTAAAAGAAATAAGATGTGAAGACAATCATGTTGAGTGATTTTAAACATGTGAGAAATACAACATGCAAACATCAATGTCTATTTATTTCATGTAAAATACATGCTTGGTGTTTGATTTGAGATTACCTACTCAAACAATTTAAATCTTTAATGTGTTTTTAGACATGGACACTTTGTAAAGTTAAAAAATGTTGCAAAAAAAGATATATATGTAAAATATTGTTAATAACCCAAATTTTATAAATTCTTGCAAAGATAATTTTTATTTAAATCTAGCATATTAGAAACACAAAAACAAGGCAAAAATCACCTCATTCCGTTAATTAACACTCATGTTAGTTTTCTAGATTCTCGTTATTATAAAAGAAAATTAATATAATTTATCTAATTTATATACTTATAATATAATGTTAAAATATTATTATGTTATTATAAATACATGATTTGAAAAGAGTAATGATCACAGTGACACTTCTCAAAGAGTAATTGGGGAGAGAGAGTTGTTAGGGTGTTGAATTCCTCAGTCACCCCGCCATCATCATCTCACCATCACAATCACCTTCACAATCTTCACAGACTTTTCAAAAGTCTCCCCACTTTCAACTCACATTCTTCATTCATCCTCTGTTCACAAATCGCTCTAATTTCTGTGTTTTCATCTTCACAACACACATGTATACACAAGATCACAGCAAACCCACCTCCCCCTCAGGTCCAATTTCACTTCACAACTTCATTTTCTAACCCAATTGCCTGTTTGAATTCGAAATTCCCATCAAGAACACACCACATTTCAATGGTGTTTGTGGGTTTTGAATGGTTTTCTTGATTTTGCAGGGTATACATGCCGGAGGTGTGGGTGGCCGTTTCCGAAGGCGAACCCGAGTTCTAAACGCCGGAGGGCGCATAAGAGAGTATGTGGGACAGTTGATGGATACACTAAGATTATTATCGACTCTGAAGCTGATTCCGATGATGAACACCGTTCTGATTCTGATGATCAACGCCATTCTGATTCTGATTTGATGATCAAGAAGAAAAGGAGAAAACCCCAAGTGAGTTTTATGTGTTGGCATGTTCTTGAATCTTTTTTCTTGCTTTAATTGATCTGTGGAAGTTACTAAAAGAATCTTACGTTGAATTTAATGTTTATATCTTTGAAGATTTATTGCTTCTTTTATGGAAAGTTATTGAAGATGCTTAAAGGACCTCTTAGTTAATGTTGGTGGTTGATTTGTGTAAAGATTGTTGTATCTAATATTGGGTTGATTCACATTGTTGTTTTCTTCAAGATTTCTTGCATCTTGTTTGCATTTTGTTAATCCATTAAAGATAGTCACAGAACTTCACGTTAAATGTATGAACATTGTTGAAGATGATACAAGAATTCATATAAATCATGTTGGCAGTTGATTTCTGTAACGATTTCTTGTATTTAAATTGGGTTAAACCACATTGTTGTTTTCTTCAAAGATTTCTTGCATCTTGTTTGCATTTTCGTTAATCCATCGAAGATGCTCACGTAATTTTCAAGTTAAATGTATGAACATTCTTGAAGATGATATAATAATTCATACAAACCATGCTTTAATGGAATTATGTTGGAGATACTAAAAGAACCTCTGAATTAATGTTCGTAGTTGATATCTTAATGGTATCTTGTATATTATTTGTGGTAATTCACATTATTGTATTCTTCAAGATTTCTTGCATCTTGTTTGCATTTTCATTAATCCATTGAAGATACAGAACGTCAAGTCAAATGTATGAACATTATTGAAGATGATAAATGAATCCACTCAAATCCTGGATCTTATTTTGGCTTCTTATTAATCTTTTGAAGATAATAAAAGAATCTTGAGTTCTTGGACCTGATTTTTTGAATATTGTTTAGTTTTCTGAGAATTTATTGATCATTTCATTGTTAGGCCCCAAAATTGAGAAGAAGATCATCAAAGAGAGTGGCAGCAGTGCTGGTGGGGTCGAAGAAAAATCAAATAGATCTGAAGATGATAGGTTCTCAGATGCAGTTACAGAGCTTTCAGATGTTGGATTCAGTCCGGGGGTGGTTTCTGATGTTAAAAAAGTGGATGAACATTCTGAGGTTGTTGAATTCCCAAATATCCATTCAAAAGATGGAGATAAAGTTGAAGAACACGATCTAAACCGCGTACAAATGAAGTTTCCTGATTTTGACACAAAGCATCCGGTTCCTTTGGTCAAAGATAGCAATGGGTCTCACAAAGATAAAGTTATTGATCAAAAGGAAATGTCTGCGGTATCTGGCAACAAAGATCAAGGGGAAGATGTGCATGTACTCTCTGTCCCGAGTGATATACCGATAGTAGATAAAGCTGAGACTCTGATAGCGGATTTCAAGGACCATAAAAGGATGCAGTCTAACATGCCTCGTGATGACAGACAGGCAGAAAATAGATCTATGGTAGATATCTTTGAAGTCAAAACAGGTCAAGAGAATGTTCATGAAAGTCAAACCTCTGAACAGGAGTCTGATGTTGTTCCTATTGTTGTTATTGAAGAAGATAAAGCTGCAGAAACTCGGCCTTTGGAGACGAGCAAAACCAACCCTGAATCTGCAGCCAATCTTAGTGAAGCAGAAGTTTCTCGTGATAAACAGCCGGTCATGACTCTTGGTGAACTGATGGAGGCAGAGATTAAAAGAGCTGAAATGGATCACAGTGCTCCAGTTTTGACTAACGTATGCGCTCAGGAAACGATTAAAGAACCTAAAAGTTCAGTTTCTGATTCAAAAGATGGTGTCAAAGTTGAGACTTCTAAAAGTCTGGTAGATGAAGGCAGGGGTAAGCTGTTGAGTGGTCCAGCTTGTGGTGTAGATGCATCGATTAGCTCGAGTAGTCGTAATAGTTTAGAGGGAAACTGGGGATCTGTTTCAGGTATTGCATTGTCTTCCATTTTGTGTCTCCATTTATGGTTTCTTGTTGTTTTGACATTTTGTTACTGTTTTTATGCAGAAATTTCAGATGTTTTTGGTAGGTCGGAAGTTTCAGATGATAGAAGCCGGTTGGGCAGATCAGATACTTTTGAAGGCTCGTCTTTGGTAGAATCCGAACATGAAAATGTTGAACAGGAAGCCTCTGAAGTCAATGGAGTCAAGGTGCAAAAAAGTCCAAAATCTGAAGAAGCAATAGCAAAAGTAACCAACTGGAGCACTAGTGGACACATTGCTACTACTCCCTTAAGAAATCTGATGAGGAAAGCTAAATCACCCAAACCTAAACCGTCAGCGAGTACGAGTCCAAAAGATGAGGATGCTGAGAAAGCTGGTGATCCTGGAAATTCAAGTTTGACCCGAGAAGCTCCGAAAGTCAAACAGGAATCATCTTCAGTGAAAGACAGTGGTGAGGGCGAAAAAGTCAAGAAGAAAAGAAAGGGGTGGGCGCGGTTTATGTGCTGGTCAATGCCTGATTAGAAGATGAGCTGACTGAAAATCTACATGTTTCATACTTTCATTCTAGTACATTTTGTATATTCTGCATAGTCAACAATGAGAAGTGTTAAACTTGCTCTATGAAGAGCCCGCGAACATAGTTTTTGTGTACATGCTTCTTGGTTTCATATTATTTTAGATTTTGTTTTGAAAGATTTGGATGATACCAGATATACAGGAATCATCATGTTCAAATTTAGGAACTTTCTGCAGTTAAGCATTGAAACTGCTATATGGGTTGCTGGTTTGTGATAAAACCTGATGGATTTTGATGTCAAACCAGAAACAGTCAAAGCCATTACCAATTTTTCATTTATTCAATCCATGTGTGTGATCCTTTTTTATATGTTTTCCCCAATTTGTGGTGATTGCTATAAAGAGGGCACAGTTTCATGGCCACCCTGATAACATTGTGGAGTATGAAGCCTTGTAGAATTGAGGTTATGGACCGTTTTGTTTGACTTTGACTTTTAATTGACTTTATCTGATTCTTTTAGTTTTTGTTGTGTTGTTGTCTGGAACGTTTCTAGCAGGCAGTATGAAGATATGAGTTAAGGATCTAATGTTTATAATTTACACGTACTAATTCCATCACTTATAAATAGGTCAGTTCGATCGGGTTATCATATCTCAAAAGTGTCAAATAAAAACTTTCAACCGCAAGGGGTCGATGCCCTTAGTTTAATTTTACAACTTTCCAAGTCTTTATAGAAAGATTTTAGAATAGTGTTGTAATAAAAAAATACTAGTCGTAAATTAACGCATTGCATTGTAATAGGAATCAATAAAAAGGTTTTCCTACTGTTTCAACTCCTAATATTTTACGTTTAACCTGAAACCACTTTGACTGCCTCACCAATCTTAACACCCCTAATTGAAAACCGACCAAGTTTAGGTTAAACAAAAAAGATATATTTGGCCCTCTCCGGACTGTGTTGCCTCATTATGATCATACAATAAAAATCCTTTTAAACAAGCTTCATGGATCATTTTGTTAAATAGTGAGACCAATTGAGTGTTCAAAAGTATGATTTTGGAAGTTTCTGGTCGCAAAATTAGGAAAAAATGACCTTCACCGAAGATTTTCTTAAGTGCATCCATTTCATTGATTGTGAAGATGTGGTAGTACATCAACTAGAAAAGATGCAAGGTCAACTTAATTTTCATTAGAACATCCCTATTGGATGAAATTTCAAGTTGGCTTATCTCCTCTCTCCCGTTCACTCCTCCTTCCCTGACATAACCCTCACAGAGTCACAGGCACACATCCTTATAGAATGAATTCTAGACACGTCTCTCTCTTTCACATCCTCCCATGTAAATTTCTCTTTCTTCTTTGTCAGGCCAATAGTACCTCACGGGCAACCATTAGAGAAGGCCTTAGAGGTGCAAGCAACCCGACCTAACTTGTCCTAAGCTTGTTATTTATTAATTATTTAGATTATTTATTTATATTTATTTTTATTTTTCTTAATGGCTACAGTTTTATATATAACATAATATATAATATTTAATTATTTATATCATATTATATATATATATTAATTATTATATTAACATACATTCAATAAACTATATAAAATTTATATAAATATTGGTTTGTTTATGCTTATTTAGGCTTGTGAGTGTAATCAAACACAATATGTGAAACTTATGTTCACACTCGTTCATTAATAATCTAAAATAGATTGAAGCTTGTGTGTATGTGTGATTATGTGTAAGATTACATGCATGTGTGTTCTCACAATGATGACAACTGGTAATGTTATAACGCATCAATCGCATTATGAGTCTTGTTCAAATGAACATGTTATAAAGAACAATATGATTACATATAACAATCACCAACCACACAAAAGGTGATGAAGCATTTTCATACGAAAGGAGGAAGTTCTCATTGGGTCCACTCATTTGTAGCTACCATATCGCACTCTTAAAACTCCCATTCAAGGTTGAAAATGTCCTTTATTCTCTCCCTAATACTCTCTCTCTCTCTCTTTCTCTCTTTCTCTCTTTCTCTCTCATAGATGTACGAGTTTTTTTCACACTTTACATATGTATGTATAAAAAGGGTGCCTCAAGAATGAGTGGGATTATTCTTTTCACGTCTTGCTTCAGTTATTTAAATGGGTGGAGTAGTGTTCTTTGAGTGATTATCATCATTCTCATCTCCACCCATCATGCACATCCCTCTCACGCATCCACTCCCTCCCTTTTAACATTCGTATCATGTGAACTAGGAAAACATGATGGGTGACCATCGTACCATGTCTTGAGACCAGGACATTGATTGACATCTGAAAGGCAACTCATATAAGCGGGTGAGGCACAATGAGTACATCGAAAGCTATCAGGAGCTACATCTACAACAACAACAAGTCGAACGATAGGGGTTGGGATAGCTTCGATCGATTAGGGATTACAACGACAACAAGTTGACCCAGGAAGGTTGAAAAAAGGCCAGCCTAGTAAAATCATTGGATGTTAACTTGTCGACACAGCAAGTAATTCTTTTTTCTTATAATTTATATTTTTATATTAGATCTGTGCCAACGACATGTTGTCAATATAAACTCTTCTTTATAATTATATTATTGCTTACGAGATATAAAAAAGAAACTACATCGATCGTTTTTTATACCCTGCAATAGTAACATGTCATCATGATAAAATGACAACCCATAAACCTGACTTGTCTCCTTTGTTTCCATCCCAATTCCCGCCACCACCATCCTTCTTTCCTCTCTGCGATTCCAGATAACACCACCACCACCATCCTCTCCTCTTCTTCGACACCAACACCACCATCGCCATCCTTCTTCTTATTAGTCATGAGCACTAACATCATCAACACCACCATTCCTCCATATTCTAGCAGTAAGAACTTGGTTTGCCTTCAACAACAAAACTACCGACGACACCATTCCTCCCTACTTAGGTGTTTCTCATCTATCACTTGTTAAATGGGTGTTAATTTTGTTATTCATTACATACAATATAAGTAGAGAAGGTTTTGGTGCTTACAATTTAATTAATTTTTTGTTCAATTACTTGATTAATTGGGTGTTAATTATATTAAACATTATATGTTAAGAGAATGATGGAAAATGGGCAAATAAATCTAGAAAAAAAAACTTTTTTGTGTGATCAACTGTGATAATATTCCATTGCTATAAATCAAAAATAAATTAATTATAATAAATAAAAGTTTTGACAATGACATGTCATTGTTATAAATCAAAACAAAATTAATAAAATATTTTTTGACTTATAATAACGACATTTCGTCGCAGTAGACTAAAAGTAATTTGTAAATGTTTACAACCACGTCACTATCGTAACGACATGTTAATGCCAGTTGTTAACTTACAACGACGACACATATAGCAACGACAACACTTATAGCAACGACAAATTAGATCTATAGTGACACCACAACCACCACAACCACCACAACATGTACCACAACATGTACCACAACAAAATGTTGTCGCATGTCGCTATAGGCTATGGCAACAACCTTTGTGGAGCAAGGACTACCATAGTCGCCGTAGGTCATTTTGTTATAGTGACAAGCATTAAATGCCCTGACACAATATCTATAAGTATTGTTTATGAAAAGAGACCACGCCACTTAAAACTCTGTGATATACCCTAACAACCAGGAACATTATCCAGCGTGAAGGCAGTAATGGCGTTGCACACCACCCCTCCCCTAACATTAAGGGATGTTAAAACCCTACTCGTGAACTTGTTAACATACATTCCGATAAAGTGGGTGAGATGGAGTTAAGGTGAAAAAACCATATACTTGGGTGAGGAGTAAAAGAGGATTAAGTCGTTTATGTGATGCCTACGTAAAGTTAAGGAGGGTCAAGATACACCAATGGTTGTGGTACCGACTGGAAAACGGATAGGTGAACCTGATTAAGATAACAAATATCCTCCAAAGCAAGTTCATACGTTTGTCGTTTAGAATATTACACCCATGGCCTAATGGTATTATCTACAAGTCATGCCCGACATAACACACACAATGACCACGTTCATATTTTAGCTTTATACATGCTCACATCTGAAAAAATTTAGGCCTCACACCCACATTCATTATTGATCTCTAGCATTTAATACCACTCTCGCTAAAAATAATTATTTACTCTCATGTTGAGGTTTGTCATAAGACACCACATGGCAAGTCTAACAAAATTTATTTTCTTTTGGTGTTAATGTTAAATCTGTTAGTGTTTGTGGTGTCAGATTTGTTGTGTTTGGTTTCTAGAGCTTTCATGATTGGCATTCATGGAAGCAATGACATGGCCACAATATCACCCTTCCACCTCGGCTTGGTGTTGACTTGGAGATCCAAGTGGCATCCGTGACCCACATTCACGGAAGGAGTGAGATCTGTGACCCTCATTGTTACGAACACAATTGGTAATCAAGAGTATAAGATCGATAAGAAGAATTTGTAGAAGAACACAGAGAAGAAGAAGGGTAAAACCCAATTCAATTCATCGATACACATTACGTTCATGGACTGCCTTTAAGTACTAGAGGATTAGTCATAAGAACCCCCTGTACTAACCTCAATTACATTTCAGCCCCTCTACTATTATGATACCTAACATTACTTCCCCCTCAAAAGATTTTTGTCCCCAAAAATCAAAACAAGAACAAATGAAAGTAACTGTCACACAAATAGTGAAAAAAAAAATCAATCCATGTTGTAGCCATATGCTTTTGTCAACTAATCCTCCTTGCTAACAGAGCCTGTTTCCATCATTTTGCATCTTTTGTAACAACACTTACACCATAACTTGCAAGTGCAGCAACGTGTATAGTATAGCATCCCAATCTGCACTCGTATGATACTCTCACAGCAAGAACCATTAACTATAGCCTTCCATTTCCATTTAACCAACCATTTCTTCACTATTACCTTTAATACCAGATTATGAAATGGAGCAAGTATCATTCTCCCAATTCTTCCAGCTAGGCCCACTACATGATAGACTTCACTCATGGACATCCAAGTGACATATATGAAGTATTTTTTGATACTTATCTTGATCATTACAATAGGTTCGTCAACAGCAGCTTGATGAATAATAGTATCATCTTGAGTTAAAACTCTTTGAAAATCAAGAACCACAACATGAATGCACAGTGGAACCGAAGAAACCGAAATTACAAAATGAATTCGTTTCACTGTTGTCTTGTGCACAGCTATATTTTCATTAATATCAATACTAGTGTTGCACCACACTAAATCTAAATGCAGACCAATCACCTTTAATTGGGGTAAAGAAGTAAATACCAAATCCCAATCCTTGAATTCAACATAAGCCTTGGCAGGTTCAAACGTAGACAAAAAAGTCAAACATCCTTCTTTCAGTTGGTCATCATCAGGTGCGTTAAATTTGATCTCTTCATCTCCTGATCCAATGAGATTAACTTTGAATGTAGCCAAAGTTGTAGTTCTATAAAATAAGTTTGATTTGAACCCGGATTCTTTTGTGATGATTCTTACTAATGAAAGTGAGCTTTTGTGATTCATAAAATTATTAGGAGCAGAATGGTTGTGTGTTTGAGGTGCAACTAATGATGCAACTCTAATTACGAGGCCAGTAACCACAACACCACCCCTTGTCATGACTGCAACAATTGTGGCACCAGCTTCAAGACACGATGTACTAACGTCAGATATTAACAAGTAGGTAAATCTTTCTTTGAAGAAGCTATACGGATGAAGAACAAAACTAGACCAACCCCATGTTGCACTCACTTTTATTTTTGAGTACTCTAGCTTCATGGCAATCAAATCTGTGAATAATATGAACTTAAATTTCCATCTATGCCACAAGTACATTCCTGCCAACCCTTTATATTTCCACTTGAATAACCTATATACCCTCATTTTCAAACCATCATCATTCACCCTCAGAATGGAAAACAATGTTTGTATTTCCATTTTAGCCATCTATACAACCTTACATTCATCTCCAAAAAATTTATGTTTTTTATATTATGAAGGAACCTAAGAACAAGAGATTTAAGTATCACAGGCGAAGGTTCTTCTTGATGTGTGACTGTTACAACAGGAAATGGTGTGTTTTTCATTATCTCCTGATCACCTATTTTTAGGTTGACACTCTCACCATTTAATACACCAAAATCATGTTGAGCATTCTTATGGGTAATGCCCTAATGAATTAGATTGCCGTCATAGAATACACCCACGGTTTCTTGAATTTTATCCTTGTTATCAGATTTTTCAATAGATTTTTCAAACTCATCACCAAACCTTCTAGCCATCTCATCATCATTTTCACCTCTCATATCATCATCATCAAAAGAATCTTGAACATTATCTATCTTTTCCATTTCTGATGAAGCATTCGATTCACCTTCAAATTCATTCTGGCACTCTAGTACCTGATCATTGATTGTTTTTGCATCCAATTTTAGGGCTAAAGAAGTGACATCTTTCAATGTGTGAAGACTATATCGATGCCATTGTATCCCCATCTGATTTGTGACATATAGTTCTGCATTTTTTCTCGAATCATCACCTTGAACCTCAATGTCATCACTAACCCTTTCAGGCATTTCATCAAATACCTTGTAGGCGGACTTACCAAACATCTTATCTTCATTGCTACTTTCTTGAATCTTACCATCCTTAAAAGATTCATTATCTTCCATTATTTCATCAAGACTTTTTCTAAAATCAAACACCAAATCCTTTATGTGAAATGAAGATTTAGGATCAAACGGAGAAAACAAATCTTGCAGCTCATTAGCATCTATTTTTAAGGCTAAAGAAATCACATCTTTCACCTTATTGCAACTATATTGATGCCATTTAAAAAATATTTTCCTAATTTCAGGTTCTAAACCACTGATGAATAGGTATATAGCGTAGAATTCAGAAATCTCTTCTAGATTTTTAACCTGATCGAATAAGAGTTGAAATGAATTGCAAAATTCTTTAACAGTACCTTCTTGGCTAATTGCCATAATCTTTTCCATTGCTAATTCAATTGTTGATTTGTTGTTGCACTCCAGATCAGTGAATCTTATCACCATCTTGATTTATTATTGATTTCAGATATGTTGTCGTTGCCTTAATTTCTCACAGACGATCCTTGAATTGCCAATTGCCCTAATTTCAAAATCTACTATAGAATTCCGAACACTAAACCCACAGTTGTGAGGTAAGGAAGCTCTGATACCATTGTTACGAACACAATGGTAATCAAGAGTATAAGATCGATAAGAAGAATTTGTAGAAGAACACAGAGAAGAAGAAGGGTAAAACCCAATTCAATTCATCAATACACATTACATTCATGGACTGCCTTTAAGTACTAGAGGATTAGTCATAAAAACCCCCTGTACTAACCTCAATTACATTTCAGCCCCTCTACTATTATGATACCTAACACTCATACACGGAAGTGGGTTTAACCTCACTTAACCGCCGTAATTTGTTATGTTTTTCTTACACATCAGGCATTCACATTTACATAAATAAAATAGGGTTTTAGAGGTTATAAACCTATTACAATAAAAAAACTCATGAACTTATACATTAGGCTTTAATCCCATCATAGAAAAAGAAGTCTTAATGGTTACATCACTAAATGGATACATCAAATTGAAAAATCCATAGGTGGTTTTTACAAGGCTTGTACAAAGTTGAGAATTGTTGTACCTTTTCACTGTATTGAATTGTTTATTGCACACACTCGCCATATTTGTCATCAAAAGCATGCTTTAATCAATAATAAAATAACAAAGGTTGTTTTTTTAAATTTGATTAAGGACGTTTAAAAAACATTCTTAAATTTGGTTTTATAAACATTAAAATATGTGCCAAATTCTAGAACATTAAGATTTTTTTTCAAGCTCGTTAATATTATAAAAAATAGTTTTCAAGCACGTTAAAAATATGTTACATTTTTTAAGATTATTAATTTGTGTGTAAAATTAATGGCGTCTAGGTGGGGTTAAACCCACTTCCGTGAATGAGGGTCACGAATCCCACCTGGATCTCCAAGTCATCACCAAGCCGAGGTGGAAGGCTGACACTGTGGCCATGCCACTGTTTCCATGAATGCCAATCACAAAAGCCCCAAAATTGAACATAACAAATTTTGCACAAACTACAATAGATTTAGTTTTAATTTCAAAAATATAAACAAAAAAAACGTTTAACGGCTTCACGTGGTTTTACAAGTGTCCCAATGGATTTTCTGACTAGTGTACACGTATGATTGTAGATTAACTCCTGATACAAGTATGATGGTTTTAAGAGTAAAATAGATGTAGTATGTGTTAAGGAAAAAAATATATATTTGGTTTTACAAGTGAGCATAAGATCTTCAAGAGGACCGAGAAGTCCGAGATGAAACTTTGTGGTCGGACAAAACAACGAGACATGCATGTAAAACTACATATGGTATGTGATTGTAGTTTCTGCATGCGTTTAGGTTTCATTTTGTTTAAGACTTTATAAAAAAAGAACTAAATATATACAGATTCAACCTGTTATGCTTTTCTTATTCTGATTCCATCAGAGTTTCACAGAAGACTTCTATTCTTCCAATAGTCCCTCATTTTGAGATAATTCAGGTGAAATGAGGTTTATGAGGACCTCATAAACTTTTCCCAAATCATCAGGGAAAACAACTATCTTCTTCTTGTCCCTTGTCTCATCATCTTTAATGTCCTCAGAGTAAACACGTTTCCTGCATGCCTGCAACACAAGATTAACAATTAATCTTAGAAGCGACCAGATTACCATATCAGTAGGACCAGTAATCGCCTTTGTTTAGGCTGGCTGTTTATTGAGGTGATCGGTTGAACCGACAAACTGGATTAGTAGTTGGAGCAGAATTGCTAAACTTTTTTTTCCGTCCAAAATCTTATTTGGAGTTCAGGCTCCTAACATTATAACTTCACGCCAAAGGATAACATAGATCCATATTTTTTATTAGCTATATACTTTTTGAAACCAGTTGGACCAGCCAAGTGGGCCGGTAAGGCAGCTGGTTGGTTATGAAAGCATTATGTACAAGTATTCTTTAATCACCTGAAAATGCTTATTTAGGAAAGCAATATGCTTAGACTTGAGCCGGCCTGCACGAATAAGCTCCCGAAACAACATCACCATCTCACGAGTTATATTACCTGGTGAAAGGTTTTGAATGATACCACATATACAAGAATCATCAAACACATCAGATATCCATTTAGGAACTTCCTCTAGTTTAAGCATTAGAATTGCTATATCAACTGCTGCCTTTTGATGAATCATGATGGATTTAGATGCCAGACCCGAAACAGCCAAAGTCATTACCAATTCTTCGGTTATCAGTCGATACCATCTGTCCTTTTCAACCTGGTTTTCCCCACTCAACAGCCATTGATATACAAAGGGCACAATTTCTAGCCACCCTGGTATCACTGTGGAAAATTAAGCCCTGTAGAACAGAGATCACAGACCGTATATGATGAGTATTTTGTTTGACTTTGACTTTATCAGGTTCTTTATTTTTTTGTTCTGTTATTCTCTGAAAGAGTTCGAGCAGGCAATATGAAGATATGAGTTTAATGGGAGTTGACCCGAATGCAGCAGCCTGCACAAGTCATGGCAATGAATGCCGATATAGAATAATGGCTGCTGGTTTTCGTTTTCGACGACAAGTAAGCTTTGTGCATCTTCAATCCCTGGTAGAACAACATGCACACTGAAACAAAACAATAGTGTTAATTACATAACAATCCTGGTGTTTTGGTGTCAAGTAGAATTCTAAGGTTTATAAGTTTATATGACTAGGAAACACTAACCTTCTGAGGCAGAAGTAGTTTAGCATGAGAAAAAATATTAGACCTTCTCCGGTTTGTGTTGACTCATCATGGTCATACAATGCAGGTCCTTTTAAACAAGCTTCATGGATCATCTTGTTAACTAGTGAGATCAATTGAGTGTTCAAAAGTATGGTCTTGGAAGCTTCTAGGAGGTTCTTGCGAAGAGAGTGATGCAAAATTAGGCAAAGAATGCCCGTCACCAGAAGAGCTTCTTGAGTGCATCCATTTTCGGTGATTTTGGAGATCAGGTAGTGCGTCAACTACAAAATATGTGAGGTCGGATTAGTTCCATATCTGGGATCATATTGCTAGTAGAGGTGGCCATTTCAACCCGTTTATAGATGTGTCGATTTAGGTTAAGTTTCTCTTCAGCAGTTCAAACAGGTAGTAAATCATTTTGTTAATAAAGGTAGATAAATTTGGTAATAATATAGTTTGTAATCATATTTAGCACATAAATAACTAATAAAACTCAAATGATGGATAAAAGAACAGTGTTTGTGGATCGGCCCAACTGGCCTGGCCCATTTTGACATGTACCCAACCCGTTCAACTAACCGATTTTCCACCTAGATTACCTCTGTTGCAACTGTAATCCAGTCATCATCATCTGAAAGTGCTTCTGAGTTAACTGACTGTAATATTGTAAAAACTAGCTGACAAGTAGCATTGAATATCTCCCCAGTAGAAGAACAATGATGATAAACATTCTGGATTGCAAGGGATATTCCATTTAAGCATAAATGCCCTGAAGCAGCTGGAAATAAGGCAATAATTGATGCAATCGTATTCAATAATAAAATGATGTCATCTTCATGTCCATTTTCTTCTAGAAGTTCTCTCAACAAACATACTACTAGTTTGGCTCCATAGTTGTCTCCAGATGCTACCAGCTCAGCAATTTCTTTAAATGTTGTTTCAGTATCATTGCAAGCAACAATCTGGTTTCCATAGACAATACATCTTCTACACCACCTTAAAATTTGACTAGATAAATATTTACAAATTCTCTCTTGTTGAAACAACCATTTTAGTGATGTTTTGTGAACTCTTGTTGATAAAGTTTCGCTTTGTATTTCTGTTACAATATGGAAGAGGGTATTTTCGGCATCTTGACTATATGGTATTTGGTAATTTATCTTGGCCAGACCCCTATAAAGGGCATACAGATTTATAAATACGTCCATTATCAGTGGTTTGACAATCCCACCTAAGATTTCAGAACTATTAAGTAGAATATATTGCTCCAGAGAAGCTAATACCATCCTATCATCTGCAAGCCTTAAGGAAGAATTTTGAGCAATTAAACACCATAATTTTACGCACTAACATTTGGCATCCACTGAAATGGTGAAACAGTTTCCTTTTTCTTCATGCAAAAAAGAATAAACTTCTGAACAATTCGCCTTCTTGTTTCAGAAAAATGGAAATATTGTTTTGAAAAGAAACCATAGAGTTCGCAAAATGAGCAGGTTGTTCAGGTTGCGTAACACATCAAAGCTGATAATTTTTGTACATTTTACACAACCGTTTTTATAATAACTAGTGCAACCAAATTTGATTAAATGTTTACTTTAAAAGATATTATATAGGGACGTTATATGCACTACATGTAAACTTTACACGACCTCCACCCGTTTGAACCATTTCCCTTACGCCTGTTTTTTTTTTTTTTAATTTTACTTGTTTGACACATTAGAGATTAAACAACACCAGAATCGACCCATTAATAAAAATGGGTCGTAATGTCCACCTGTTGGATTTTATCAAACAAATGGATATATAAAGTCAAGAAGTTCAAAGTATGCCAAGTAAAGTAATTGTGGCAAGTGTCAACATGAAGACTTTGTTACCTGTCATCATACAAGGAACTGGTATATAGTATCAGCAAAACTGCAGATTGACAGCAAAAAACTTCCTGATTATGGGAGCCCTTTTGCCCGAGCAGAAACAACAAATCAACAGGATCAGATGGGAGATGCAAAGCAACATCTCTAATGGATTGACCAGAGTCATTTCCAAGGATCACATCCAGGATAGAACTCAACAAGAAATAAACTCTCCATTTCATCTTCTCGGTAGGAAAAAGGCCTAAACATCCAAATGAAAAACTGAACCAAGAGGATGAAACCAGAACATCTACAAATTTCTTGGGTTGGAAATCAGACTGAATCAGTATCGAGTGAAATAACTCAAGTACACCCAATGCAACATCCTCTTCGATCTCATTGATGCTCATGGAAAACCAAGGCAATAGTTTAGTTTCACATATGTCTAATATACAGTCACGTAAGCCCTTAGTGTTGGAATTTATGGGGTTAATTTCAAAACTATATTCATATGCCTCTTTCAGTAGGTAGAGGGAGTGTAACAATTGGAAGGAATGTTCCCCATAATAGCTCAAACAAATTGTTATGGTGTACCTTGATATATCTTCTAGTGATTTCACAATGCTAAGGCTTCCATGAAAAGATGGAGATTTCATGAGAGCTACAAGAACCGAGCAAACTAGGATGAATGTTTCTGGAAGCATGTTGGCATCCCCATCTACATGTTTTTTGAGCATTCCTGTCATTACAAGGCTTATTTCTTCAATAATGGAACCTGAAATGATTCCAGGACAGTTTGAAACACATTCTGATAAAAGTTTTAGTGATTGACACTGGGCGGGATGAAAAGGAACTTCAGCAACATAACGTAGAACAGCAACCAGAGTTGTGAACCCTATAGCAAGCCTTTGTTTGAAAGCTACCTCTGCCACTGACAACAGATCAAGAACCTGTAGGGATGAACTGACAAGAGAATCTTTTTTGCACCCTGGAAACACACAAGTAGACCTTTTAGCAACTACAAGCTGCAGAATCTAGACCCAAAATCAGGAAGTATTTGGTTGAGAGTATGGGATTAACTTCCATATCATTGGAAATAGTCCATACCCACATAAAGGTATGGGTTTAGAATCCTTACCCATTCCCAATCCATTGCACTTTGTTATTAAACCCATACCCGTACTGATTCCTGAATGCAAACCAAACACCACCTTTTTACTAAAATCTTCTTTACGAAAACCGAAGTTGGTTGTGGTTAGAGAGGTTGACCACTGAACCAACTTGAGTAAACCAGAACTATGTTTTAGTCCTTTCAACTTATCAAATCTGCAAAAGTGTAAGTCTTTGAAAAGAAAACAAGCGAAAGAAAAGAGCATTTTCTCCTCAAAAAGAAACCAAACTATAGTAGATTGAACAATGTTAAACCTACCCGACAATCTTAAAATTTCAAAAACATAGTCAGCAATATTCTCCTCAACAAGAACTTGGACCTCTTTTTCTGTAACACCTCCACATGACAAATACAGGAAAGTTAAATCTAATGTGGCAGTTTGAACTTCAGAATCTGAAGAAAGCAGAGGAGCTTTTATGGCTTCAGCAAACAAGAGATTCAAAGGAGTCTTTTCGAGTTCATGCTCAGTTTCCATAAAATTGTCTGCTTCATCATCATTTTCAAATGCATTCTCGAAGAATCCTCTGCGTGCAAGCATGGACAATAGTGCTTTGCAGAAGTAGTAGAAAAATGTTATTTGTTGGAAGATAAAATAATAACGATAAATAGTAAACAGTTTCAGAGAACCATGTAGTATTAACAAACCTATACAGTTCATACGAACATCATCACGATGGGTCTTCAAGAGGACTTCTAATGACAAATTTAAAATCTTTGAAGAATGGCCACATAAGATATCACCATTGCTATTACCTAACCATGCATGCTGGATAACACATATCTTGTAAAGAACAAATAGAATCTCGCCTTGTATCTCGTCACTGCATTTTAAGAAAGGCAGATAGATAATAAGGATGAAGTACACTCAATTATGAGCGTTTACATAACTATTGAGTTTATTTCAAGTGTTACCAAGGCAACTGGAGACCAGTTACAAGGTTCAGATAAAGTGAATCTTTGTCTTTAATATATGTGTAGGGATCAGTCTTCTGAGAATCCAATAGAACACCTAAGCAGTGTAGCTATCTTGAAAATGTTAGCTGAACATTAGACAACTTAATTGAAAATATATCCAAAAAAACAAAAAAGAGATCATGAATGGAATAACCCCTAAGAAAAGTAAACGTGGCCACTAGCACCATCTCATAACACTCAGTTCAAAATGTATGTCAGATGCATCAGTATCCTATGGCACGACTCTGGTTGTAACAAACCAGACAAGGTGATAGAATAATATATTGGTTTATATCACTACTTTGGTGGTCTTAAATAACATAAGCTTACAATCTGCACAATCAGGAAGTTTTCAAGCTACATTACATATTGACAGTCGTTAAATAAGTGATAACAATGATTTAAGTAACTAATATTATGAGTTTATGACTAAGACAAACTATCACCTTTGTTTATGAAACAGTAGAGATTATAATTCAAACCGAAGACACAAAAACGGCGCTGAGATATACGAACTATCAATTTTTCCACACAATAACACAATTTGACAGAGTTCAATACTCTACAATATATTCAAACACTTCAAGGACTACAATATGCATCAAAGAACAAGCACAGAGAACACAAAACCACAAAAACAATTACCATATAAACTTGACGCCTGCTCCACGACAACGCACCAGACGACAACCGATCCGAAACCCTAACAACAAACTCACCATAAACCGAACAATCACCAAAACCGCACAACTCCGAAATCAAATCAATCGTCTGTTTCGCAAGCGGCTCATCTTCGAACGAACATAACACGGTTACGAGAGGAGAAACGAGGAAATGAGGATGATACGTGAGAAGATCGTGGAGGAACATAGGTTGAGCGATAGCTTCAGAGAGCTGAGATAGTGCGTAAGAGACATGAACAGTAGGAGAAGTAGGATTTGAGATGAGATTCGATAAACACACTAAGCAGATCGATCCGCCTTCTAAGGTTTGGAGTATTAGAGATGAAGTGTGACCTTGTGAGCATGTCAGGTGTTGCCGGTGCCGGAGATGGTGATCGGAGTCAGATTGTTGATGATGATCGGAGCCGATGCAGTACATTGTTTAGCTTTTTCCCGCGATTTCGCGTGATCAAATGCGAAGTTTGTGTGGTGTTTTCAAATTTGGGAGGGGCGCCAATAGATCGTGCTAACGGTTTGGGCCGTTTATTTTTGCGTCTAGCCACGAACTGTAATGTGGTCTGGTAACAAGATGTTTGGGTTTTCCGGTGGAGAATTAGGTTTGATTCTCAAATCTCTAACGTAAAAATATTTGGGCTTGTGATCGATTCACGATAATGATCGGGAGCCTAGACTAGGGTTCAAGTATAAATGTGATGTTAGCGCAGAGATCGAACTTCACGTATTGTGTTTTAGTGACCCAGCTAACCTCGTTACCTTATATGAATTTGTGAGAATTTGTGAGGCATGGGTGATAGAGCCATAGAGGTGGGTTAACAAGTCTTGTACCAATTATTTTATTGTTAAATATACTTTGAATTAACTACTTTTAAGTTTTAACCTCACAACCTTTCAAAAAAAAAGTTTTAACCTCACAAATCATACATATTCTTGTATTGGACTTTTTATCATATTATGAGAGGAAACACCAAAAATAACAATTGAAATTATTCATTATTTTATTGACATAAATTTTGCTTTATCAAAATTTATTTTTAATCAAATACTACCCATCATATTTATACATTATTCAAGTGTGTCGTCTCATTATACATAATAATTTCTATATTATTTATAAATATAATTACTTATAATCAATTTGCATTGGAAATAAATAATAACATTATAAATCGTGGCCATCCACTTTCATATCTAGGGCTCAACGTTTTTTATGCATTCTTTTATCATTTTACTTCACCAGTATTTTATGTCGGCAAAGAGACCAGTAGACAGGCCACCCCATGTCTGTCATAGCACCGCCTGTTGTCCCAGCGAATACGGACCAGTGACGTTCTAAAGAATGTTTTTTTTCTAGAGCTTGATCGTTCATAGTTTGATCTAGGGCTCTCATCGAAGAGATCTTGCATTGCATTAGGTACCAAGTACTTTACCAACAAGTACAAAGAGTGAGGAGGGAGAGTGGGGCTTCGGTCAGCTCCACCCTTATTCTCCGGTACATTTAATGCGGTCGGTTTCATGTTTGCTTTCCCTGTCTCTGTGGCTTTAGGTTTTATTGTTTATTTATGGTGTTGATAATGTTTGGCGTTGATTCCAATGAATTTTGAAGCAGATGTACTGTTGTAGCAATCGCTGGAGTAAAGGACCACCGTTGTTTTTATTGTTCAGAATATTGCATATCATAAGCCTAAATTGCTAGGATTCTTATGGTATTTGGATTTAATCGATGGTTGTGCTGTTTATTGTGATTGTTCCTCTTTTATTGTTGCCTCCTATATTTGTGGTGTTTCTTTATTGGTTAAGTTAATTTTTTATTTTACATATACATTGAGGATGCATTTTACACCTGTAGGTGTGATTTCTTGAGCTTGGGATTGTTAATATGTTTTCTTATCGTGTATGCTTGTTGTGGGTTTGAATGTGTGTTTACCCTTTGATTGATCTTCATTTTGTATTTAACATGTCGCTTTTGTTGTACTACCTATTGACTAATTTAGTATATCATGTGGTTGATGTTCGGTTGTGCTAAAACTTTATAATTGAGTCGATTGATTGCTATTTGTGTAGGTTAAAGTATGGTTCATCTGACATGGGGATTGGACTGTTAGGTTACATGCTTATTTATAAAACTTAGCTACTTCATCACTTACATAAGTCGTAAGGCATCATGTTGATAAAAAAATATTTATTAGATTGTTAGGTAACAAGCTTATTTATAAAACTTAACTACCTTAAATTTGTATTAATAAATCATTCCATGAATCTTTACATAATAAGGTCTGATTAGTGTATGATAATTTTTCAGCATGATTTATAATCTTTTATATCGAGATCTTTAATACTAAAAGGTGTTATGATCAAGTTCAATAGCATGTTTATGAAAATGAAAATTTGGCAGTAAAATGTGAAGTAAATTCTCTAGATGAAATACAATTTTGTCAAATGGGTCAATTGAATTTTCTTTATAACAGCTGTGCTTCATCAATAATAAATATTTTTATGAAGTTTAAATATTGCAGACTTCTACATAGTTTAATTGGTGGAATGTTGTTGCTACTTTTGCAGCCTATTAGAAAGACGTCTTGGTTAGGTTGGAGAATAGTTATGGAGTAAAAAGAATTCGTCTATACTGGATATATAGTTTTTGATAGCAAAGTGGGTCTTTACCTTATTCAGATGATACCTGCAGCAGCAAATGATGTTGTTTTCTCTATTCGTGTTGTTGTGCTTTACCTTATTCCAGATAACATCAGTGATGTAAGTGTTCGTTGATCTTTCGTAAGTATCTCATATCAGATAATTAGCGAACATGATTGATTTGAAGTGTTGGTGAATACTCAAAGTTGCTTACTTCATCTATTGAGTTATCATGCATTCAAATAGCTTAAAATAACAAATTTTGTTTATAATCAAATTTATAACTTGCATGTTAGAAGGTATCCAATTGACCAATAGAGTTTCAAAATTAAAAACATTTTTTTTGAAACTTAAATTCAAAATAAATATTGAAGTAAAATTATAACCGAAGAAGAATGTATATCTGATTTTTGGTGTGTGTTGTGGTCCATTTACATGTCTCATCATTTTCACCTTTTTGATTTTGCGCTACTCCTTGACTATCTTCCCAACTCTTCACTTTAATCAATGATACATTTACAATAAGCTTGACCTTTTTTCATACAAACATGCTCAAAGCATAAAGTTTGAAATTTTAAACCTTTTTTTAATTATTAAATTCTTAGGTCATGGAGGGAATCTGAATTTTGTCATATGTTTGATGCTTGAACAATGGTTAGGGTAATGGTGAAGGAATTAAGCAGATAAATACAAAATACAATGCAGGCAAAGTAAGTTATACCTAAGCCTATATTTCATTTATTTACGGATCAAGATAGATCATTGCAAGAAAAGAAACCATCTAGATAGATCTCAACATCTTTGTTTTTCTTTCAAGGCCTCACAAACCAACTGTATAGGCATGCTTAACTTGGGACCAAGCCTGGACATAGAACATGATTTTGGTCATCCTTAAGTTGAAGTCAAATCAAGTTGGGATGTTGGTTAACCAACACTTTGTCTTTTTTTAAAATTCATGAATGATTTGTGTTAAATATAAAACTCTATCTGTTAAAAATAAAAGGATCTGGGAGGATTCTCATTAGAGTGTATTTTGGACAACTTCTAACTCATTTTCCATATTGGCTTACCACCTATTTGATCTGCTTCTTGAAAGCTAACCTTATTATGCTTGACATACTTGACCAGCGATCAATACAACACCATGCAGCTTGATTTAATCTGAGCCCGTATGAGTGGTCTAAATTATGAGATTTAACACACGTAGCCCATCATGGTGATTAATATCTTTGTGACAAAAAGCTTTGGCAACACTTTTGGAACAATAATTTCACCTTTCAACCAATAGTCACACTTCATGATATGGCAGCTACAACAAGAATGATGGATTGCACTTTGTAACACAGCAGTTGCGATTTCAGATAACAAAATAAAAAAAACAATCTCCGCGCGTTCTCAATCAATCCTGCGTAGCGCGCAGTGGAATATACCTAGTTTTATATTAAATGTTGAGTAAGCAAATGAGACAAACTACTATCACATATAATATATATTTATATAATTAATATTATTACTTATTTTATGTGTCATATTGAAGCTTTACAAAATCCTTACAACATACATTAATTAAAGTTGACATAGTATTTAAACATACTATACTTACAAATGTAGACATATTATAATTGGGACAAAATTTGTTAAGTGTGTCCCTTTCAGTTCATATGTCATCATCATCATCATCATCATCATCATCATCATCATCATCATCATCATCATCGTCGTCGTCGTCATCATCATCATCATTATCCTCATCATCGTCATCGTCATCAACATCATCATCATCATCGTCCTCATTCTCCTCATCTCCTCATCATCATCATTATCATCATCATCATCATCCTTTTCATTATCATCGTCCTCAACATCATCGTCATCCTCAACATCATCATCATCATCGTAATAATCATCCTCATCCTCAACATCATCCTCATCATCATCCTCATCATCATCCTCCTCATCATCATCATCCTCATCATCGTCCTCATCATCATCATCCTCGTCGCCCTAATCATCCTCATCGTCCTCATCATTCTCATCATTATCCTCATTATCCTCATCGTCATCATCGTCATCCTCATCTTCATCGTCATCCTCATCTTCATCGTCATCATCGTCATCGTCATCGTTGTCATCGTCATCGTCATCGTCGTCATCGTCGTCGTCATCGTCGCCATCGTCGCCATCGTCGTCATTGTCGCCATCGTCGTCATTGGCGTCTTCGTCGTCATCGTCGTCATCGTCGTCTTCTTCGTCATCGTCGTCTTCGTCGTCATCGTCATCTTCGTCATCATCGTTGTCTTGGTTGTCATCGTCGTCGTCGTCGTCTTTGTCATCGCCGTCATCTTAATCGCCGCCGTCTTCGTCGTCGTTGTCGTCATCGTCGTCGTCGTCGTCTTCGTCATCTTCATCATCATCATCCTCCTCTCATCCTCCGCCTCCTCCTCCTCCGCCTCATCCTCCGCCTCATCCTCCGCCTCATCCTCCCCCTCATCCTCCCCCTCATCCTCCCCCTCATCCTCCCCCTCATCCTCCCCCTCATCCTCCCCCCTCCCCCTCCCCTCCCACTCCCCCTCGTCCTCCCCTAGTCCTCCCCCTCGTCCTCCCCTAGTCCTCCCCCTCGTCCTCCCCCTCGTCCTCCCCCCGTCCTCCCCATTGTCCCCCTCGTCCTCCCCCCCGTCCTTCCCATCGTCCTCCCCCCCCGTCCTCCCATCGTCCTCCCCCCCGTCCTCCCCCTCGTCCTCCCCCCCGTCCTCCCCCCGTCCTCCCCCCGTCCTCCCCCTCGTCCCCCCCCTCCTCCCCCGCCTCCTCCCTCCTCCTCCCCTCCTCCCCCTCCTCCTCCTCCTCCTCCTCGTCAACGTCGTCCTTGTCCTCATCGTCGTCCTCGTCCACGTCGTCGTCCTCGCCGTCGTCGTCCTCGTCGTCCTCATCGTCGTCCTCGTTATCGTCGTCCTCGTCGTCGTCGTCGTCATCATCGTCGCTGCCGCCGCCGTCCACCGGCGTCGTCGTCGGCGTCGTCCCCGTCATCGTCGTCCTCGTCATCGTCGTCCTCGTCATCGTCGTCCTCGTCCACTCGTCCTCGTCCTCGTCGTCATCCTCGTCTTCGTCCTCGTCGCCATCCTCATCGCCGTCCTCTTCGTCGTCGTCCTCCTCGTCATCATCGTCGTCGTCGTCCTCGCCGTCGTCATCGTCCTCGTCCTCGTCCTCGTGATCATCCTCGTGATCATCCTCGTGATCGTCCTCGTGATCGTCATCGTGATCGTCATCGTGGTCGTCATCGTGATCGTCATCGTGATCGCCATCGTGATCGTCATCGTGATCGTCATCGTGATCGTCATCGTGATCGTCATCGTGATCGTCATCGTGATCGTCATCGTGACGGTCATCGTGACGTCATCGTGATCGTCATCGTGAACGTCATCGTGATCGTCATCGTGATCGTCATCGTGATCGTCATCGTGATCGTCATCGTGATCGTCATCGTGATCGTCATCGTGATCGTCATCGTGATCGTCATCGTGATCGTCATCGTCATCGTCATCGTCATCGTCATCGTCATCGTCATCGTCATCGTCATCGTCATCCTCATCGTCATCCTCATCGTCATCCTCATCGTCATCCTCATCGTCATCCTCGTCGTCATCCTCGTCGTCCTCCTCATCGTCATTGTCGTCGTCGTCGTCGGTTTCGCCGCCGCCGCCGTCGCCTCCGCAGCCGCCGCCGTCGGCGGCGGCAGCGACGTCATCGTCGTCGTCTCGTCGGCGGCGCAGGGGCGGGCGGCGGCGTAGGCGTCATCATCGGCGTCGGCGTCATCGGCGGCGACGGCGTCATCGTCGGCGGCGGCGTCGTCTTCGTCGTCGTCGTCTTCGTCGTCGTCGTCGTCATCATCGTCCTCGTCATCGTCATCCTCATCCTCATCATCATCAATATCATCCTCATCATCCTCATCCTTATCATCCTCATCCTCATCCTCATACTCCTCATCCTCCTCCTCCTCCTCATCCTCATCCTCATTCTCATCCTCATCCTCATCCTCATCCTCATCCTGATCCTCATCCTCATCCTCATCCTCATCCTCATCCTCATCCTCATCCTCATCCTCATCCTCATCCTCATCCTCATCCTCATCCTCATCCTCATCCTCATCCTCATCCTCATCCTCATCCTCATCCTCATCCTCATCCTCATCCTCATCCTCATCCTCATCCTCATCCTCATCATCATCCTCATCCTCATCCTCATCTCATCCTCATCCTCATCCTCATCCTCATCCTCATCCTCATCATCATCCTTATCATCATCATCGTCATCATCATCATGATCATCATCATCCTCATCATCATCCTCATCTCATCATCATCGTCATCATCATCCTCATCCTCATCCTCATCCTCGTCATCGTCCTCATCATCGTCATCCTCATCCTCATCCTCATCCTCATCCTCATCCTCATCCTCATCCTCGTCCTCATCCTCATCCTCATCCTCATCCTCATCCTCCTCATCATCTTCCTCATCATCCTCATCGTCATCATCATCGTCATCATCATCATTATCATCGTCATCATCATCATCATCATCATCATCCGCATCATCATCCTCATCATCATCATCATCCTCGTCATCATCATCATTATCATCATCATCATCATCATCATCATCATCATCATCATCCTCATCATCATCATTATCATCCTCATCCTCATCCTTATCCTCATCCTCATCCTCATCCTCATCCTCATCCTCATCCTCATCCTCATCCTCATCCTCATCCTCATCATCATCCCATCCCCATCCCCATCCTCATCCTCATCCTCATCCTCATCCTCATCCTCATCCTCATCCTCATCCTCATCCTCATCATCATCATCATCCTCATCATCATCATCATCCTCATCCTCATCCTCATCCTCATAATCATCATCATCATTATCATCATCATCATCATCATCATCATCATCATCATCATCGTCATCATCATCATCATCATTCCTTTCCACTAAAGCTATTGGGTTTGCATGAGCTAAAGTGCTTGAACCATGCTTTCAAACCACTCGAGAAGTCCAGTGGCTCAGTCCTTTCCACTAAAGCTAGTAGGTTTGCATGAGCTAAAGTGCTTGAACGTTCATGTTTGGTTGTTTCAACCTTGGTTCGCACTATTCTCTCCTTGCCCATTACCATTGTTACTTGAGTTGGTCATCATGGTGCTATTTAGTTCAGCAACCATGGTCGGTATGACAACAGCCATTTGACGGACAATCATAGTGGCTAATATACGGTCGGAGCTTCCATGCTTTCCATGATGACGAGACATGCTGGATACAAAGTAAGTTAGTCACAGGAATTTAGAGGTAAAAAATAATAATTCAAACAAAGATTATTCAAGACTTGTAAACGCACATGGAATGTTTTTATTTGGTAATGTATTACCATTTGGAAACGTTGACACGTCAAGGTGAGTTAACTCCAATTGCCTTAGAAACTTGTGTATATTGACCATAGTTTATCACTCATCCCAGAAATCCCAGGTAAGCATAACTAGTCCCACGGGATATATACGAGATGCTTACCTTAGCCCGAAGGCTTTTTGCCAGGAAATCCAGAATAAAGGTGTCTATGAGTCACACAATATTTCTTTAGGTTTATGAAATTAAAACCTTGATGAGATTTTCATAGATTAGACGTAAAGTCTAAAGATTTGAACCTTTCAATATAAAGCGTACGATCTTACGTTTAAGAGATTTCATTCGTCGAGAGAATAAAGGACTAAGAATAAGTTTTAGGGGAGACAAGGCAACCAAGTTTCTCAATTACAAGGCAATCCTAACTAAAGGCATCAAGTTGCACATTAAGAGGCCTTCCTAAATAGGTAGCATCATGTAGCATGCAATAATATATATTTACAAGATCATAAAGATTTTTCTTATGAGGTTCATGCATCAACTATAGTCTAGGTTACCGTTTCTAATAACCTAAATCCCTATAGCTATGGGCTCTGATACCAATCTGTCACACCCCAACCTTAACGGCGGAATCGTCGAGATATGAGGGCTAAGATTGTTCACAGCCACATAACGCTACCATTAAATATAAATATGATTATCATAAGTTAAATAACCGTTACAACCAGATTTCTTAAAGAAATAAAATAAACAAAAGTTCAACATCCAAGTTTCAAGATAATTTATTTATTTTCCTACGTCCAAGTCCTAGGTGTAAGCATGCTTCAAAGATAGTCATCAACCTTGTGCATTCCCTGAAACATGTTAAAAATAAAGGGTTAACTTTGAAAGTTGGTGAGTTTATATGGATTAAGCATACATATATATATTTAGATATAAGTTTACAAGTAGCAATTCATGTCAATGGTTACGAATAAAGCAAGTTTATAGATAACATATAGCTACAATCAAACCTTGACCAAGAATAAGATTTACAAGTATAACAATTAGCTAAGTGTACTTGGTTCCCATGATGAACAAGCATACGTCATCAGGAGCCGGCAATAACCTCGGCTTTAGCATCAAATAGGCTTGTCAGACCCGTAGATCTATGACGTCGCCAGACTAGCAATAGTTGATGATTGTCAACATATAATGTTTATCATATAAAGCTCACAATAATACAAATAGCCATGACAAAAAATAAAGATGAATTGCATGTGCGTTTATAAGTATCAAAATGTTTACAAGTGTATGTTTATATGTTAATATGTTTCACCCCAAAAATGTGTGAAATAATAGAAGAGGGGCATGAAAACTCACTTGGATGAAGAACAAATAAGAAGTCTTGTATTAAACGTCGAGGATTGGTTAAAGTTCAACCTAAATGAACGACAATATTAAGTTAATTATAATTAGTATAGTGTTATATTTATAACCATTTAACCCATGATTTTTTAAATTATTAAATAGATACAATTTGTTATTATATTAGTATTCGGAAGATTGAATAAGAACCTTAGTGGTTAACACTATTGATAAATTTAAACTATTATTATCAAATGGTTATTATTTTTATTATTTAAATAAAATAGTAATTTTGTAGATTTAAATGATTAAGACAATTCTATTAATTACAATAAGTGTACATTTTAAATATGTACATATGTATTTATTTTATTAAATTATATATAAATAAATGTGCAACTATAATTTATAAAAATAAAGAGTTTATTCAAATGAAATTATTAAAAATTAAGTGGGACTTACTGATATAAGATTAATAATAAATGGTATTTTGTATATTTTTTATAATTTTTAAAATAAAAGTTGATGGAAATTTCTTGATTAAGAAAATATTAAAGAAATTGATTTTATTTATTTATTTATTGTTTTTTTATTAAAAATGATTTTTATAGGTTTAATATTAATATTTTAACACTTTCTGAGATTTAATTATTAGCAAAACCCTTAAAAATAATTAAATAAATAGTGGCAGGGCCTCGAGGTCGAACCCGGGCCCTTTGCCACACCAAACACCTCCAAACCACCGGGCCAAAGCCCCATTTGGTGTCAAAGAGTGGAAAGGAATTTTAAAAACATAACCCACCAAAATCCCCAAAATTCATAAGAACCCTAGAATTGAAATCGAACCAATTGAACCTTAATTCCATATTGATACAGAGTTTAACCATGGGGCTTTTGTTCCCCATGTAAAAACGAATAAGAATCCTTAAAGAATTACCCGAAATGGTTGCAAAATCGATGAGCACGAGGTCAGGCCTGTGTCGCGGTTGTTCTTGACGCAAATGCGATGTGTGTGTGTATGTTTTGATGAAATTGAAGCTACAGAGAGATAAAAGAGATCAAACCGAGTCTTTCCCCCATGTTTAATAGCTTCGATTTGAATCGGTTTATGTTCAACGAATTCAAGTTGAACCCGAGGGTTTTCGGTTGAAATTCTACGTGTAAATACATGTCTTAAATGAAATTAATCACGCTAATAATTTCTATTTGATCATGCGAACATATATGCTTGTTTAATTGGATTAATTATGTGATTTATGTGTAGAAACGGTCGTGATTTTATTTGGGGTTCGGTTTCGTGTTTTAGAACTCTCAATATCTTGATTATACACAAATTAATGAGCTCCTTCGAGTTTGAAACGGATCCACGAACGGTTTGGTGTGATTTGGGGTCAAAACCGAGACCTAAAAATGGGGTTTTGGGGCGGCCGGAGCCGCGGCCGGAAGTTGGCCGAAGTTGGCCGGACTCCCGCCAAAAAATCGGGAAGGAATAAGGGGGGGGGGGGGTTTGGGTATTAAAATTTTACAGCTTGGGTCCCTGCGGTTTTGAGTTATTTATTTTATGATCAAAGTTTAAGCTTTTAGTTTTAAATGAAACTACAGTTTGGTCCCTGGAGTTTTAACTTCTATTATTTTACGTCAAAACTACCAATTTACAAGTTTTCTAAAATAATAAGTCTTATATTTCTTTTATTTATTTGCATTATTAACATTTATTATGATTATTTACTATTATTTATTATTTACCATTTTATTAGTATTAGTATTAGTATTCTTGTTATTACTATCATTATTATTATTATTATTATTATTATTATTATTATCATTATTATTATTATTATTATTATTATTATTATTATTATTATTAATTTCTTAACTATTTAATTATATCAAATTTATAAGGATGCAAGAAATTACAAATAAATCCTCGTATTTGCATTCATAACAAAACATACCCTTACAAGCGATAACGAAGTTTAACAAATATTTAACAAAAATTATGAGAAGTCACATAAAATATATTATATTGTAATATATATTTGAAAGTTTATTACACAGATGGTACTTGTGGTTTGTGATAACATGTTTGGGTACTAATTATTTCGAGTAACAGGTTTGAGTTTTGTGCTTATAATTTTATAAATAGCTTGAGGTCTAAGACTAAATTTTGTTAGATTTTTTTAATAATCTAAATAAAATAGTAAAAATACATTTATATAATTAGAAGGGCCAATTGTGTCACACGTTAAACCAGAGGCGCGACTAGTTGTATAACAATACCAATCAAAATACAGTGGAGGACTTAAAATCAAAACTACAAATTTAGAGTAATAACAATGCATATACAAGACACGCTTCCATGTGCTAAAATTACGAAAGGAAATACATGCATTACCCTCGGCAGTCTTAATGCAGTCACGGTCTTTTACACTAAGACTTTATTCGTCCATAAACATAAAGTCTCCTCGACCTAGTTAGTGACTCACAACACCTCATGGTCGTGCATGATGTTGTTGGTGAGTCATAACCAATGATGTTAAAACAATTAGACAAATTAACCATGTGAGTGAGCAAATTGTTTGTCAAATCAAGTCTCACATAATCCCTCACGATTAGGGCAATGTTCGTCAACATATAATCGTTCCCGGTTTTACAAACATGACGGTGAGTAAGTAAAAGGCACACTGCCGACCAAATCTCGATGTGTCATAACATTCGAGTATTAGGCATCCCCTAAGGACCCTTCACTCTGACCAATTCCAAAGATTGCAACTTGATGATCAGTGATTCAGTCCAAAGTCTATTCTCACACAAAACGTGAGTTGCTTAGAATTCATCCTTTCTTGTTAATTTACCTTTCTAGATATTACAATATTTACCCTATATATAAGAAAAGTTGTGACTGATCAATCAATACATGTAAATGTTAATATTTAGAAAATATTTTTATATATGAGATTAAGTATATTAGGACTATTGTGCTCCCGCAATCAAAACGAAAAGTAAACAAACATTGAGATTGGATCGTAAATCATCAAAGTGTGTGCGAGGAATGTCTTTGGTAAAAATGTTAATTGTGACATCCGGTAATTTTCCATTACCAAACTCCGTTAGTTCCGTTAAGTCTTGCATACACGTGTCATGAGCACACACTAGTTGTCGTTTAACGTTGGTGACCTAATAATAATGTATAATATTAAATTAATGATAATTTAACTGGTTATATGATTATTGCATTATGCTTATATGTTTGCGTGTTTTAAATACTAATTAGGAAATTAATCGCGTAACGTGAAAACGTGTGTATTAATTCGTATGTGTTGTGTTTTATAAAGATGAAATATATAATTGATGCCATGAGTTTATATGCTTAATAACTTAGGATTTGTTTGGTATGGGGTAATGGAATGAATAAAGGAAAAGAATGAATGAGAGAATGGAATGGATGAGAGAATGAAATAAATCATTACATTCCATACTCTTGTTTGGTTACCCTTTAAGAATGAAAAGAATCATTACTTTGTATTGTTTATTACGTAAGAAAAAACGAAATGTGAAAGTAGTTATGGTGGTGATGGTGGCCGATGGAGATTTCCGGGGGCGGTGGTCGGTGGAGGCCCCCGGAGGCGGCGGTGGCCGGTGGAGGCCCCCGGAGGCGGCGGTGGCCGGTGGAGCACCCCGGAGGCGGTGTGGTGGCCGGTGGAGGACCCCGGAGGCGGCGGTGGCCAGTGGAGGTCCCCGGAGGCGGCGGTGGCCGGTCATGGTGGCCGGTGGTGATTGTTGTCGTAGGTGAGTGGGTGGTGTTGGTGACAAGAAGGGTGGAGGCCCCCGGCAGTGGCGGTGGCCGGTGGAGGCCCCGGAGACGGCGGTGGCCGGTCGTGGTGACCGGTGGTGATTGTTGTGGTAGGTGAGTGGGTGGTGTTGTGACAAGAAGGATGGAGGCCCCCAGCAACAGCGGTGGCCGGTGGAGGCCCCGGAGATGGCGATGGCCGGTCGTGGTGGCTGGTGGTGATTGTTGCGGTAGGTGAATGGATGGTGTTGGTGACAACAAGAGATGAAATAAAAAAAGAAGGGGACTAAATGGAATGGATTTGAAGGAAAGGAATCAACTATGTAATGATTTATTCCATTAACTTTGTCAACCAAACATGTCTTTTTTCATTAACCCTCAATGATTCATTCCATTCCGTCCTTCATTACTCCATACCAAACGCTACCTTAGAAATCTTTTTAAAAAGAGTTTAAAGACTAGTTTTTATAAAAGTACAAAATATAAGGGTTAAAGGGGTAAATATGATTAATTAATTAAAACAAAACAATCCCAAACCCTAAACCCACCCCATCGGCCGCGACCACCATTCCCTCTCCCTCCCCTTTGCGAATTCAACCAAGAACAAGCAAATTCCATTTGGTTTTGGTCGATTACAAGGTTTAGAACTCGTGGGAATCATAAATTTCAAGTTATTACACGTTAAAGGAGAGAGTTTTACATGTTTTTTTAGGGTTTTTCATGATTTTGATGACGAATGTTGAATTTTGTTGTTGTTTGATGATGCTAGTTGGTTAATTAGATAGTATACATGTTGTTTAACGTCGATTATGCAATAATGATACGTTTTTGTTGAATTGTTCATAGACTTTGATTCAAGATGAACCCTAATTAGAAATTGATGTTGATTTTATGAAGTTGATGGTTGTTTGATGATTTCATGATGCTAGTTTGGTTGGATGAATGCATTGTTTTTGCAAGAAATTGACGAATTGAAGGTTTTGTTCATAGGTTACTAATAATAGTAACTTTATTTTGTCAAGAATGCTGAGTTAGGGATGAATAGTTGTTATGGATATGTTTATGATGATGTTTAGATACTAGATTGTTGTTGTGAACTATGGGAATCCAAGAACACATGCTAGAATCCATACATTACTAAAGATAGTAACTTTTTAGGATATGAATTGATGAATTATGTTAGTTTGGTGTTGTTGATCATGCCTAGTTATGTTATGAACTTGATTAGGTATGTAATTGATGAATTTGTGATTGTTATGGATGGTAGATCACTTTTGGGTATTACTTTCCCAAAAGGGAAACTTTATTTTTGATGAATGTTGGATATTATGAGTTGGACATGTTCTTGGTGTTAGGATCATGCTAGAGTGTTTATTGTGGGTATCTAATGTGATAGAACGTGTTATTTGAGTTGTATGGATGCTTAGTTGATCATGTGGGATGGATGAACTTTGATGATCATGTATGGTATTGAATGTTGATTAGTAACTAGGGCATCATGTTTGGGACTGGAAATTGATCATCTTGTTGTATGTTGAATGTAATGGACATGTTGAATGTGTTCTTGGATTGTATGGATGATTAATTGGTAAATTATCTGTTTTGGCATGTTTATGATAATTCATAGTTATGGGTCATATGAGTAGGTTATGCATGATTTGACCTTTGTATGATGCACTAGTTGTGTTATAGATACACTGAGCATGCTAGTTATTAGGGACTTGCATGACTTGTATGATATTTGGTAGTATGATGATCTAAGTAATACACTTGGGTAATGTAGCATCACATGTGATCCATTTGAATGTTAACCATGTATGATGTATGGTTATGTTTGCTTAAATGGTTTACAACGCATAATGTCACCAACGGGTCAAATGGGTCAAACGGGTCAACTGGGTCAACTGGGTCAAACGTGTCTCTTTTCTGAAACCTTGAGTCTTTGGTTGTAGTATACTTAGGGTTCCACATGTTCTTTGTTTAAGTGGATGAACCATTACGCTTTATCGAAGAACTAGTCGAGGTGATGGACCGTGAGATGAAAATACTTAAGCAAAGCAAGATACCCATAGTCAAAGTTCATTGGAACTCCCGAAGTGGACCAGAATTCACGTGGGAACGTGAAGATCAAATGAAGCTTAAGTATCCTTAACTATTCGAAAAGACGATGCTTGCAGACGAAGGTATTGATTTAAATTTCGGGACGAAATTTCTTTCAACAAGGGGATGATGTGACAACTCATCCAAAACTCACTAGATTTTGATTTCTGTATGCCAATGCAGTAGACCGGTGATGGAACACTCTCACCATGTAACGTAATTTTCGGGACAAAAATTCTTTCAACATGGGGATAGTGTGACATCCGGTAATTTTCCGTTACCAAACTCCGTTAGTTCCGTTAAGTCTTGCATACACGTGTCATGAGCACACACTAGTCGTCGTTTAACGTCGGTGACCTAATAATAATTAATAATGTTAAATTAATGATAATTTAACTGGTTATGTGATTATTGCATTATGCTTATATGTTTGCGTGTTTTTAATACTAATTAGGAAATTAATCGCGTAACGTGGAAACGTGCGTATTAATTCGTATGTGTTGTGTTTTATAAAGATGAAATATATAATTGATGCTATGAGTTTATATGTTTAATAACTTAGTTAGAAATCTTTTTAAAAAAGAGTTTGAAGACTAGTTTTAATAAAAATACAAAATATAAGTGTTAAAGGGGTAAATATGATTAATTAATTAAAACAAAACAATCCCAAACCCTAAACCCACCCCATCGGCCGCGACCACCATCCCCTCTCCCTCCCCTTTGCGAATTCAGCCAAGAACAAGCAAATTCCATTCGGTTTTGGTCGATTACAAGGTTTAGAACTCGTGGGAATCATCAATTTCAAGTTATTACACATTAAAGGTGAGATTTTTACATGTTTTTTAGGGTTTTTCATGTTGGCCAAAGGTTTCATTCGAATTTTGATGATGAATGTCGAATTTTGTTGTTGTTTGATGATGCTAGTAGGTTAATTAGATAGTATACCTGTTGTTTAACGTCGATTATGCAATAATGATACGTTTTTGTTGAATTGTTCATAGACTTTGATTCAAGATGAACCCTAATTTGAAATTGATGTTGATTTTATGAAGTTGATGGTTGTTTGATGATTTCAAGATGTTAGTTTGGTTGGATGAATGCTAGAATACATTTTTCTTGCAATAAATTGACGAATTAACATCCATTCATCCCTAATTCAGCATTCTTGACAAAATAAAGTTACTATTATTAGTAACCTATGAATGCTAGATTACATTTTTCTTGCAATAAATTGACGAATTCAACATTCTTGACAAAATAAAGTTACTATTATTAGTAACATCCATTCATCCCTAATTCAGCATTCTTGACAAAATAAAGTTACTATTATTAGTAACCTATGAATGCTAGAATACATTTTTCTTGCAATAAATTGACGAATTGAAGGTTTTGTTCATAGGTTACTAATAATAGTAACTTTATTTTGTCAAGAATGCTGAATTAGGGATGAATGGATGTTATGGATATGTTTATGATGATGTTTAGATACTAGATTGTTGTTGTGAACTATGGGAATCCAAGAACACATGCTAGAATCCATACATTACTAAAGATAGTAACTTTTTAGGGTATGAATTGATGAATTATGTTAGTTTGGTGTTGTTGATCATGCCTAGTTATGTTATGAACTTGATTAGGTATGTAATTGATGAATTTGTGATTGTTATGGATGGTAGATCACTTTTGGGTATTATTTTCCCAAAAGAGAAACTTTATTTTTGATGAATGTTGGATATTATGAATTGGACATGTTCTTGGTGTTAGGATATGTTGGACCAAAAGAACCAATGAGCCTGATCAGAAAAACCTTTAACTCCCACAAGACATCATAAGTGTTGAAGAAGGCTTCATCAGCTGAAGTCATCAGCTGAAGACATGTTCTGAAGACAAAGTCTGAAGTTCAAGTACTGAAGACAAAGTCTGAAAGTATCTACTGAAGACAAAGTCTGAAGTTCATCTACCGAAGACAAAGTCTGAAGTTCATCTACTGAAGACAAAGTCTGAAGTTCAAGTCTTCAGAGGTTGTCACAACAGCAGAAGTAGTTCTCTTCAGTAGTTGTGACGGTTTTATTTCAGTAGTTTTCTTTCAGTAGTTTAGTTAATGTAAAACGTCTGAAGAGCTTGTTCTTCAGACGTTGTAGCTTCAGTAGTTATAGTTCCAGTAGTTATAGTAGCAGTACACTTAGCTTTTATTATAAGAAGATGTCAGCTGTTGTAGACATCTTCAGTAGTTTTGTTTATTTTCAGTTGTTATTTGTAAAACGGTTAGATGTCACTATCAAGTGACATCTGCTGACGTCACCTTCCTTATAAAAGGGAGGTTGACCTAATTTTGTAATTGCCGAAGCGCGTGTTGAATGAAATATTCCTTTTTGCAGAAATACTTTCTCTCTCTATAACCGTACTGTTCCATTGAATTATCATTTGTGTTCTTGCTTGAATTTGTCTAATTCTTATACTATTCCGCTGCAAATCCTAATCTAATTGATCAAACTAGATCTGAGATCCTTTCATATGGTATCTGAGCTGGTTAATCATTGATCGATTTAACTATTGATCATTGAAACTGCTCTTTTAATATCTAAGTTTGATCGAATTAGCAAATTTGCAAGAATTGGTTATAGAGTCTGAGTTTCTGTTGCTTCTGGTTAATTAATTTGAGGTTTTACGTGTTTTTGAGCTAGATTTGTTGAAATTACTTTGAATTTGCTTGAACTTGTGAAATGGCGACACCAACCAATGATCCTCACAATACTGGCTCCTCAACAAAGCCTCCGATGCTTGTTAGGAGTGACTATAACATATGGCAACGACGTATGCTCCATCACCTATCTATCAACAGCGCAGGATGTTGGAAATCTATGGTGCATGGACCATACAAGCCTATGGTGAGTCTTCCGGAAACAAAAGAGATGGTTCCGAAGAAACCTGATCAGTATTCGGATAAAGATCTACAGCTGTTCGAACTTGATGCTAAAGCTCATGGAATTCTGGCCATGGCACTGCCTAATGAAATCTATTCAGGGCTTATGCATCATGAAACTGCTCATGATCTCTGGGTTGCTCTGAAGGAACAATTCAGAGGAACTGATGAGGTTTTGGCAAACACTAGAGAAATCCTTGCCCAGCAATATGAGACATTCTCTCATAGGAAGGGTGAGTCTCTAACTTAACAGTTTGAGCGATTTTCCTGTTTTATCTCTGAGCTGAAAATGGTTAAACAAGAATATACAAACAGCCAGATAAACAACCCTTTGTGACCTTCCCAGGCAATAGCTCATAAAACAAAGGGCAACATTCCACCAGTTCTGGTCATCCATCACAAGCTCAATCATCACCTGCATATTTTGTTCCTCAAAGTCCTATGCCATATCCTTACCCCTGCTTTTACATGCCTCAGACAAGTCAAGTTCAAGCACCAATAGCTCAACAACCACATGCCCTTCCTTAGCCTCAACCATCTCAATCTCATTAACAATCTCAATCTCAACTACATCACAGCTTCTTCACCCCTGGTGTTGTTGACTGGAGCAATCTACCAGATGATATATCTGGTCATCATGAACAACTGTTCCCTGGTGCTGGTCAACATGGTGGTGACAATCCTTTTGGAAATCTTGCTCTTATGGCCCTAGAGTCTACTGATGGTTCAACCTCAAATGCTTCAACATCACAGGTATCTTCAGAGGCTAAGGCCAAGTTATGTTCTGAATCATGCATAGCTACATTTGCTTATATTTACATCTATTAGAGAAGCAAATGTAGCTTTAATCAACAAAAATCTTGAGCTATAGAACATAATTTCCAAAAGAAAAGTTGAGTTTGAGTCTGTGCTAAATGAAAAGAATGATGAGATTTACAAATTAAAATGTCAAATCACTGATGATAAGGCTAAGGAAGAGGTACTTTTAGAGAAGTATAAGGACCTCAAAGAAACTCTTGCATCTACCCAGATAGAGTGTGAACGCTGGGTAACATCATGCAAGGGTTTTGAAATGCTTCTCAGCAAACAAACAGCTTCCAATATGAAGTTTGGAATTGGTTATAATCACACCGCTCCTCCTACAGATTTTACTCCTAGGTTAGAAGTAGAATCTGAAGGAGAAAGCAATAACCAATTCACCTCATCATGTGATTCATCCTCTGATAATGCACCAAAATTAGAGGATGAAGTCAGCATTCATCCCTCTGAAAACCAATCAGCTGATAATGAAACAGTTGATGGTTCCAATGCTGACAGTCATATGATCAAAAAAGAGTTAATCACTTCAGGTGTTGTCTCACAAAGTACTCAAAGTACTAATGGGCAAGTTACAACACCTGAAGAACAAACCCAAACTACTGAAAGTAGAAACGGTTTGAAAACTGCTAAAGAATCTATCAGAAAGTCTGCAAGTACTGAAAGGAAGAAAACTGCAAGTACTGATAGAAAACTGCTGAAGAACAAATCTTTAGTAGTTAAGAATCCTTTAGTACTTACCACAAGTACTGAAAGGAAGAAAGTACTGAAGAACAAATCTTCAGTAGTTTCATCTTCTTCAGCAGTTGATCAATAAAAGATAAAGAAAAAGCCATGTGAAATACGTGGCTTATTCAATCATCTCACTGATGATTGCTGGTACAGAAAGGGTTCAAAACTCAACAAAGATAAGAATATAAAAAAGAAAATTAACAAAATGAAAGTTGAGTTTGAAACTAAGTTTGTACCAGTAGCATCTCAACCTGAAACCCCAAAATCCTTAAATAAATCCAAAAAGAAGGAAGGGGTTAATCAGGAAACAGCTGAAGGTGTTCACAAGAAGATGGTGCAACACAGAAATCCATCAAAATCAAGCACTGATGTGTTTGATGAGCTGAAGGCTTTAGCAAACAATCAGACACAACTTGTTATGATGGTTCAACATCTATTGGGGAGAGTCAACCAAATAGATGTTCCTGTGATTAAACCACAGAAAAGGAAACCTAAGCCTAAAACAAAGGAACCCTTTTCTGCACCATCTCCATCACCACAGGCTGCAACTCATGACAAACCAGTTAGTGTGAAATCTGTTGATGAGAACAGACCCAAAACCAAAATGGTTTGGGTCTCAAAAGCTAACTAGTTTCTTGTGATAAATGCAGGGTTCTTCAACATGCCAAAGAAGCATCTGGTATGTGGACAGTGGAGGATCCATGCATATGACAGGGAGCAGCTCTCTTCTTAATGACTATTCTCAAGGAAAGAAGGGGTTTGTTTCTTTTGGCAATGATACTAAGGGTTACATCATCAGCAAAGGCTTTGTTTCCAATGGTGAAATAAGGTTTGATGATGTCAACCATGTGGAGAATCACAAGTACAACCTTTTAAGTGTCAGTCAAATGTGTGATAAAGGTCATGTTGCCCTTTTCACCAGTCAGAACTGTAGGATTTTGTCTTCCAAAGTTCTGAGTTTGATTGACAAGGTATTGGATGATCATACTCTCCTGAAGGCCAACAGGACAGGAAGAGTATATGCCTTGGATTTGTCAAAGAAAATCGATCTAAAAGGCCATCCTTGCCTGTTCTCCAAGGCTTCTCCTCAGGAATCTACTCTATGGCATAGAAGGCTTGGTCATGTAAATCTCAAAAACATGAACCAGCTGATTCACCATGGTTTGGTAAGAGGATTACCAATGAAGGAGTTCAAATGTGATGACAACTGCACTGCTTGCTTAAAAGGGAAGCAACACAAAGTATCATTCCCTCCAATAGAAGAGCCAAAGTCCACTGCCTGCTTACAATTATTGCATATGGATCTTTTTGGTCCTGTAAGAGTGATGAGCATGGCAAAGAAGAAATACTGTCTGGTAATTGTGGATGATTACTCCAGATTTGTATGGACTTTCTTCTTGCACTCCAAAGATGAAGCTACACAAGCTATTATGAACTTTGTGTTGTATGTTGAGAAGCAGTATTCCCTTCCAGTCAAGTGTGTAAGGAGTGATAATGGCATAGAATTTAGAAATCACACACTTGATGAATTCTACTTGTCAAAGGGAATCAAGCGGCAGTTTAGCATTCCAAGAACTCCTGAACAAAATGGAGTGGTGGAGAGAAAGAACAGGACACTTGTTAAAGCTGCCAGGTCAATGTTGGCTGATTCTGGTTTGCCACTGACCTTTTGGGCTGAAGCTATCAACACAGCTTGCTATGTGCAAAATAGAGTATTAGTAAATCAGAGGTTGATTAAGACTCCTTATGAAGTGCTACATCATTTGGCCCCTTTGATTTCATTTTTTAGAGCATTTGGGTGTCCCTGTTATATTCTCAACACAAAGAATCCACTTCAGAAGTTTGAATCAAAGGTGGATGCAGGGTACTTTATTGGTTATTCATCTACTTGCAAGGCATACAGAGTTTTCAACTGCAGAACAAAGATGGTTGAAGAGACTTTGCATGTGAAGTTTAATGAATCTCTAAAGGATAAAATTTCACAAAACCCTGTGGAGCTATTTGATTTGGACATACTGCAATATGTTCCTTATCAGTCTCCAGCTGTTGTAGTTCCTGATACTCCATCACCAACTGCACACAGTTCTCCACCTGGTGGTACTGATGATGATGCTGAAAGTACTCACCTTTTTAGGTTTAGTGATCAACTACCTGAGTCATCTAAAGCTGATGCTCCTGTAGCTTCTGCAGCTCCATCCACAACAAATGCTTATGAGATTTCAGAATCATCTACTTCATTTGAGTTGCCATCTCCTATATGATTTCAAGAATCTCCATCAACATCTGCTGCTACTGAATCTCCTACAAACATTTGCACAGACCTCATTGTTTATCAAGAGCTGAAGGATCACCCAATATCTCAGATCATTGGTGATATCAATGCTGGAGTCTCAACCAGAAGTCAGTTGTCCAATTTCTGCTTCTATGCTCTCTTCATCAGTCAGCAAGAGCCAACGAACTATCATGTTGCATTAAGAGACAGTGGATGGGTTGAAGCCATGCAACTTGAGCTTCTTCAGTTCAAAAAGCAGCAAGTGTGGGAGCTGGTTCCTTTACCCCAAGGTAAGTGTGCAATAGGCACTAAATGGGTGTTTAGGAATAAAACTGATGAAAAGGGTCAAATTGTAAAAAACAAGGCCAGACTGGTTGTACAGGGGTTTGCACAAGAAGGTATTGATTATGATGAAACCTTTGCCCCTGTAGCCAGACTGGAGGCAATCAGATTATTCTTAGATTATGCTGCTTTCCACAATCTTAAAGTTTTTCAAATGGATGTCAAAAGTGCCTTTTTATATGGTAAAATAAAAGAAGAGGTTTATGTGTGTCAACCACCAGGTTTTGAGAACAATAAACATCCAGATTGGGTGTATAAGCTTGATAAGGCTCTATATGGGTTGAAACAAGCTCCTAGAGCCTGGTATGAAACATTATCAAATTTTCTTCTTCAAAATAATTTCACTAGAGGCTCCATAGATAAAACTTTATTCATAAAAGAAGTGGGACAGCATAAGCTACTTGTTCAAATTTATGTAGATGATATTATTTTTGCATCCTCTGATCCACAGTTGTGTGATGAATTTACAAAGTTAATGCAACAAAGTTTGAAATGAGTGCCATGGGAGAATTACAGTTCTTTCTGGGGTTGCAAATCAAACAAAGAGCTGATGGAACTTTAATTTATTAGTCCAAATATACAAAAATCTTTTGAAAAAGTTTGATTTACAAAACTATAAGCCCTGTTCTACTCCCATGAGCAGCACCACACAACTGGATGTTGATCAGAAAGGTAAAGCGGTTGATGAAACCCTTTACAGATGTATGATTGGTTCCTTGATGTACCTTACAGCTTCTAGACCAGACATTATGTTTGCAACTTGTGTTTGTGCTAGATTTCAGGCTACACCTAAAGAATCCCATTTGATTGCAGTCAAAAGGATCTTTAGATACTTGCAAGGAACTCAATCTCTAGGACTTTGATATTCCACTGGGCACTCTTGTAAATTAGTTGCTTTCTCTGATAGTGACTATGCAGGGTACAAAGTCACCAGAATATCAACTTCTGGTGGATGCTAATTTCTAGGCAATTATTTAGTTTCTTGGCAGAGTAAGAAACAAACTTCAATCGCTACATCAACTGCTGAAGCAGAGTACATTGCTGTTGCAAGTTGTACATCTCAGGTACTCTGGCTTCAGAATCAATTATTGGATTATGGCATTACAGAGACTAGGACTCCATTACTAATGAACAGTGCTTTAGCTCTTTGTATTGTTAAGAATCCAGTCCAGCATTCTAGGACCAAACATATTGAGACCAGACATCATTTTATTAGGGATTGTTATGAAAAGGTCTGATTGATCCAAAGTTTGTTCCTAGAGCTGATGAGCTTGCAGATATATTTACTAAGCCTTTAGACAGTGCAACTTTTCAAAATCTGATGCTAAGGCTTGGTATGCTGCAGCTGGAATAAATTGACTAATACTAATGCTCTCAGATCACAAGTACTGATGAGCATTAGTATACAAAAGTCAAAAATAAGTACTGATGAGTTATTTAGTCTTCAGCATTTTCATAACTACTGAAGACTAAAATACTTCAAAGTACTGAAATACGTTATTTGTTGAAAAGAACTGATGAAGTTACAACTACTGATGAGGTTATAACTCCTGATGCCTTTTTCTAACAAATAAGTAGTGAAGAACAAATTTTGTCCAAAAGTACTGATGTGTAATCTTCCACATAAGTACTGAAGACAATATTTGTTCACAAGTTCTGAAGAATAATTTATTTCAACAGATCTTCTGAACATTTGTTCACAAGAGCTGAAGAATAAATATTCCAAAGAGCTGATGGCCAATGAAACGTCTGAAAATCAGAAAGTCTGATGAGTAAATGTTGAGATCAGAATGAAACATCTGAATTGCAACAACAGCTGATGAGTAAATTTACTCTTCAGCTGATTCAAACTACTGTTGTTTCATATCAAAACAACTGAAGCCAAAACTATATCTTCAGTAGTTTACAACTACTAATGACTAACACCAAGTCTTCAGTTGTTTACAACCTCTGAAGATGAAAACAATATCTTCAGTAGTTTTCAACTACTGATGACTAACACCAAGTCTTCAGTCGTTTACAACCTCTGAAGATGAAAACCATATCTTCAGTAGTTTTCAACTACTGATGACTAACACCAAGTATTCAGTCTTTTACAACCTCTAAAGGTTAAAACCATGTCATCAGTCGTTTCAAACACCTGATGACTAACACCAAAACCTTCAGACGTTTTCCATCAGCCGTTTCATGACCATACCCTATAAATACCTAACCCTAACTTCAGAGTTTTTCATTCTCACAACCTAACATTCAAAAACTCTGAAACTTCCCTCTCACATTAATGGCGACCATGCAGTTCAAACCACACCATAACTGTGTAGCCTACCTCACAAAATCAGCCTTTTGGACCAAGTTCGATGACGCCATCGATCTGATGGTTGAATCTCCTTACAAAACGGCCTTTCTTCTAAATCCAATCATCCACGCCGAATCCCTCAACCAGTTCTGGAGAAACGTCACCATCACAACCGGTGAGAATGACGCCAAGGTCATTCTCCAGTCGTTTGTCAACCAAAAGAAGGTGGTCATCACTTCTAACATCATTTGACACATCCTAAATCTGAATGATGCCACCTTCGTCACTGAGTATCCTAAGGGCACAACCGACTTATCTTTCGCCCACCATGGTATCAAGGTGACCTTCGTGCTTCCACAATCCTGAAGAAGCACTTCCATGATCCTGAATGACTTATCTTTCACATGGTCAATGTCTGCCTTGCCCCCAAAACTTCTTCATGGGATCAAATGTCTTCTCGGTGGTAGCAGGTATTGTATTCTATCCTTGAACAACAAAATCTAAATTTTCTGAAATAATCTTTTTAGAATTAAAAGATATGGCTATGAAACCTGTGGCTAACAGATGGATATTATATCCAAGGTTCCTCATGGTCATTATTGAAAAACAATTATAAGTTGAGGGCCTTGTTGGCCTAGGAGTCCCTGCTCTGGCTGTATTGCATGAAGTATACTCCAGGCACAACTCAGACACACACCTCAAAGAGGCTGCCAAGCTGCTAAAACCCAAGCAGCGGGAACCCACAACCTCATCCTCCAAACCCAAAGTCCCCACCAAGCCAAGAACTAAAAAGCCCAAAAAGGCTACTGAGGGAGTTGAGTCCCCTGAGGATGCCCGTGCACCACCAAGGTAGGAAGTAGCTACTGGTACTAATCCCCCAGTAGTTACAAAGACTCTACCAGCCACAACCGCTCAGGTATCCTCTCAACAGGATCCTGAAGCAACCACTTCAGGGGTAGCCACATTTCTGGAACCTATCTCACTTGAGAAGGTTACCATTGAAGAGCACCACTCTCCCCAGGTGCAAACTACTTCACCCTTATCTCCCATTGTAACCGCCCCACAAAGTCCGACCATTATAATTGCAAAAGTGCTGACTCAGCTTAACACTCCACCCTCTCCCGAGGAACCTATCACAACTGGGAAAACCTCAACCACTGAGAGGGAGGATCAAAGTGTTGCTGAGAGCCCACAACACAGGGATTACAATGTTCTATCTCCCTGTGTGGAAGAGGAGATAAGAACATCTGGTGAGGCTGCCACTTCTTTTATTTCAGCACATGAACAGGGTGAAGTTGGTATCATCTCTAAGTCCTCACCAGAGGCAACTGCTGATGAAGGATTTCATCCTGAGGCAGGAAGTCCCCAGTTCCAAGACAAAGGGGCATATGTGAATACTGATCCACACTCAGTACATGTTCAACCTGATATAATCAGGAGGTCAGGTGATTCAGCTAACATTGATGATGACCTGGGCTTCTTTTACGATGTTTTAGCCCAAAACATTATTCTTGAGGATGAGGTAAGTAGACTACAAGAACTACTTGCCAAATTCTCTCAAGAATCAAGTCCATCTGCCCACATTCACCCACAGATGGCACCTTCTTCTGAAGGTCTCCCATACACAGAGCCACTTCAAACTACTCAGCCACCAGCCTTTGCTTTTGGCACCATTTCTCAGGGACAGAACCCCTCTGAGCAAATGGTTGCTATCTTTAAAACTTCCCTACCTCTTATCACTCCCATCATCACTGATATTGTAAATCAAACCCTTGATGAGAGGCTTTCCTCAAACATAAAAACCCTGGTTAATGATGTTGTGTCTAAGAAACTTTCTGACATTCAAACCCTTGCAACCAATGCAACCAAAAAGGGGGAGTCTAAGTCAGTGAAAGTCATTAAGAGGAAAGGAGTTGAAGAGGTGAAAGAAAAAGAAAAAGAGAAAGAGGTGGAAAAGGAGGTGGAGAAGGAAATGGAGAAGGAAAAGGAGATGGTTGAGGAGAAAGAAAAAGAAAAGGACTTTCATGTAACATACAAGAAGAAGAAGGGTGGTGAAAGTGAAAAGACTCCTGCTAAAAAGAAGTTGGATGATATGATCAAGGAAGCTGATGACCAACACAGCAGGTCAATGGATAAAATCATTGATCAGCTGTTTAGACAAGGCTTTGACACTGCTAAGCTGGATTCTGAGATAAGGAAGTTGGAGATTCAGGAGATTGAACACCGATGGTCTGGCTATAGTGAGAAAAAGAAGGAAAGACTTGAAGCTATGGCCAGATTCATTTCGAAGTATCTGGGGAGATCAGTTCTTGAAGTCAAATCATGGTCCAGTGATAGCATCTTGGAGATAACCAATTACAAAAATGCTAGAACAGCCTGTCCAATCTCCCACACTAAAACAACCCACATCACAACCCACAAAACCAACTCCCTTACCCAAGAAACCAATAGCCGATGATGCATCCAAGAAGAGGAAGAGAAGGGTGTTGAGGCTTGAAGAAGAAGAAGATGATGATGATGAGGATGAGGACAGGCTGCCTATTTCAGCTGTCATTACACTGCCTAAGGCCAAGAGTCAACCAACAACAATCACCCCTGCCATCCAAATGCAAACTGTGAAAGTCAAACATGAAGAAGAAGAGTTACATAAACAACATAATGAGCAGTTATTGAGTCTGGTTGACAAAGATTTCCCTCAAACTTCATCTATTCTATCAATGAGGAAAAATGCTCAGAAGTTATATGCTCTCAGGTTTACTTTTCAATACCAGAAGGAGAGAGTAAGGATCTGGCCTGATCCCAGGGTGAGTCATAGGATTCACAAGAAATACATTCCACACAGATACAATGGCCAAGTGAAAAAGATTATAGATGCAGTGATCATGCTGGCCATTGTAGTATCACCCTGGGAGATCCTAGAAGACTTCAAGAAAGCCTATAAAGCCAATCTTCCCCCACAAAAGTTGTTGGAGAACAAAATGGTGAAAAAGGGGTTAATATACAAGAGGCTTGAGGAAGTCAGACATAATGAACTCCAGTTGTTGCTAGAGGGTAATCACCCTGATGAATTTGCTTACAGAGAAATCACAACTGTGGAGTTAAGAAATGGGAAACAGGTCAAATACCTATCTGAGTACTATGGGCCTGAGTTCTTTTTTGAGGGAGAAGCTGAAGATCTTACCATGGAGGAATAAATAGTCTTCCTTGAGGTCTATGTGGGATAGTCTTACAGACTCATAGTTAGGAAGTAGGTTCCATGGATGGGGTAACAGCACTGTGTCCAGTTCCCCAAGACAGAGTTCCCATCCATCCTTTGCCAATCAGATCTTTGAAACCTCTTCCCTGGTCTGTGCTTACAGTGGTCATTTCTAAGCTGATCCAGAAGAAAAAGACAACTTTTCTGCCAAATAAGTGGGACTCAAATAAACTTAAAGGTTTTGGCTGTATTGGTTCAGGGGGAGTTTGTTGGACCAAATGTAACATCTCGTATTTCGCGACGTTAATCTTTTATAATAATAATAATAATAATAATAATAATAATGATAATGATAATAATAATAATAATAATAATAATATTAATAGTAATAATAATAATAATAATAATAATAAAAAGTTCAGGGGGTTTAGTGTCATTTTAGAAACTTCAAAATGAAGTTTCTACATGAAATAATAATAATGCAAAGCTCAGGGACCATTTCTGTAAAATTTTTAAAACAAACTGCTTTCTCTCTCCCCGCAAATCCGGCGACCGTCCGGCCACCCTCCGGCGGTCCTCCGGCGAGTTCAAACGCCCAAAAATACGCGGTTTCAACCTAAATCAAATGCCCCGACAGGCTCGCGACCAAGATTCGAACCCTATGCACCCCAAAATGTGTTTAATCATTGAGTAATTCGAATCCAAAGCTCACCACCTCGAATCCACTTTATTCCCGACCGTTCAACGGTCAGTTAACCCACTCAAACATTAAAAATGACCAAATTATCGAAGTGGAACGACCATTTATATGTTCTTAATCTGTTAACATTTTCAATTTCATCAAAAAAACCCCCGAAGTCACAGTTGCAACCATCCTCTCTGTCGCGGACCTGCAACTCAACCCAATCAATTGTACGAGCATCCTTAATCGAATTTGATTGAGGGCTTTCATTTCTCGTCACTACACGAAGCTAACCTCAAAGTTAATTGAATTATTATCAACATTTGAGCCTCGAACCAACTCTTCCCTCGGTCGCGGCTATTCCCTCGGTCTGTGGCATCAAAATCGATCTTAATCAGGTAGTTTTAACCCATCAACAGACTCGATTCCACTTAGGGATTAAAAGCCCTAAGGTCAATTGATTTGAAACTCACGAATCATTGTCCAATTTGGGATCGATCGAAGTCTAGGGTTCATGGGTTTGGGGGCTGTTTGAATCGATTGCTTTTAAGATTTAAAAACCAATAGTTCTTGCGGCTTAGGCCTTTGTTCCACTGGTTCCTGCGCTCCATGTTAATCAAGAGGTCGCGGGTTCGAAACCCGACCACCCCATTATTTTTTTAATAGCTTTTAAGCCTTTAAAAATCTTAGAAAAATTCTTAAAAATTATATATATATTAAAGATATAAGGCTTAGCTACAGTAACTTAACGGCGACCCCTCCACCTTCACCACCGGAGACTTCTCCGGCGCACCATCACCGACCACCTCCTCACAAGCATCTGAATCTTTCTTCCCCGGATCAGACGATCGGACCTCCTGTTCTTGCGACTCACACCCACCGGACTCCTTCACCACCGCCTCAATCGGCTCCACCGGCGTACCGGTGGTGGAAGACGACGCCGCTTCAGCCGCCTGCAACAACCGATCACAAGAATCAAAACTCAAAACTCAAAACCCACCACCAAAACACGATCTTTAATCAATCTTTAGGGAATTCAAACCCTAAATCAACCATACCTTGGATCTTTTCCCTGTGGGAATCGGAGACGAACATGGGGATGAAAGCGTACGCTTCGACGATGAAGAACTCTGCCTTGTTGGGTTTGTTTTTTTTAACCTTTTTCTCTTATATGACGGGTGTTTTAAGGAGGTGAGAGAACAGAGGAACAACACACACAAGTTTACAGAGAGAGAAACAAGGAGTTAGAGAGAGAAAGCTCTCAACTTTCTTGAATCTTGATGGGGTTTTCGCACAGATTTACTTTGTGAAGTGTGTGTTACTTCACGTGTTTGTGTTAAGTTAGTGTGTGTGTGTGTATTTTCGTGTGGGATTGATTGATTCAATGGATACCAAAGGTCGGCTTGTAGCAGGTTCACACAATCGGAATGAATTTGTTCTCATCAATGCTGATGAAGTTGGAAGAGTAAGTTTGAATTTCCAATCTGAAACTTTGATAATCTGAATTGGGTGTCAAATCTTGATTCAATTTATAGTTTAATTTGCAAATCTTGAACTGTTGAACTCAAATTTGTGCATTTGGAATGCTTGATTTCAAGTTTCTGTGGTCAATTACAGCATATTGTTTGTATTTATTACTGTCGGTGGCTTGAATAGTGTTCAAGAAATTACCCTTTTGGATAAGAAACACCGTGCATATGTTATATTTGGGTTTTATATCACACAATTCATGTGGATTTGAGAGATATTTATGTAAAGGTTATCACTTTAATTATATCTCCATGATTTGGCATCTATAATCTATGGGTTCAGATTTACATAGATTAGTTGACTTTAAGTGAAAACTTATTAATGGGTGTTTGATATCTTGATCTGAATTTGATTTCAATTTCTTTGAACAGGTGACATCTGTGAAAGAATTAAGTGGGCAGATTTGCCAGATTTGTGGTGATGAAATTGAAATAACAGTTGATGGTGAACCATTTGTTGCTTGCAATAAATGCGCTTTTCCAATTTGCAGACCTTGCTATGAATATGAAAGAAGAGAGGGTAATCAAGCTTGCCCTCAATGCAAGACTCGATTTAAGCGGATTAAAGGTAGCAATTGTCATCTTTTTGTGTTCAAATTATGCTCTATGGATACAGTTCATAATCATGTAACTTGGTATATTTTATCTTAACCAGAAAATAAAAAAATAATGAAACGAGAAATCAAATGAATTTGAACCAGTTTGGTTTCGATTTACAACTGTTTCAGTCCCACACAAAACCATTAAACAAATACAGGAATTCGGAGAAAATGTCTTAAAAATTTTCACTGAATTTGCATAATTTTTGCATAAAAAATTGTTTACCTTGCTAATTTAGTGATAAAGTTCTTTCTGCCACAATTTTTTACTTTTACGAATTTGTGCATAAGTGATCGGGTTTTTTTGGTAAAAGAAGATGTTATCAACGATTTGCGTGCAAATTTTGTGATAGTTCATAGGGTTCTTTTGCACTATCCGGCTGTGCATTTAATTTTGTATGTCCAGACTCAGTTTTGGTCACGCCTGGTGCTTAACTTCCTTCACTTTTTCTACCTATCATATTTGCGTTAAAATTATTTGCAAATGTGAATATTTTTTTTCTCCCTTCTAGATTGTTGAGGCTTTTAGACCAATGTTATAAGGGCATTGCGCATGGAGTTGGCCAATCAGATATTCTTGGTAGGATACATGTTGCTCCAATCAAGGTACATGTCATTCTGTAAATTGCTGACGTAGCACTGGTATGCCATGCCAGCTATTGTATGTCTGGAGCAAAGGTTAATATATTCGTCAGCATTAATTTTTGGCCCTGCCCTGTAGTCTGTAATTCTTTCTGTAAATTATTGTAGATTGGGAATAACTTCTATCCGTGTTCATTTGTTGTGTTGGATTCACCGAATATGGAATTCCTTTTTGGATTAGATATGCTTCGTAAGCACCAGGTAATTTACACCTTTTGTCTTGATAAAACGATGTCATTTAATTCCGTATTATTTTAAAATCTTGGTTTTCCGCAGTGCACAATTGATTTGAAAGATAATGTGCTTAGAGTTGGTGGAGGAGAGGTTGTTGTACCGTTTTTGCCAGGTTTGTTAGTCTATTACCGTTCTTAAAAACAGTCATATTAATGACTTATAAATAATAGCAAATGTCTCATACTACAATAGTTATTACACGTCTTGCATTGATGCATCCATTGGTTGATTATGCTATTAATTAAAGGATTGTTTTTTGATGATGTAGTTTAAAGAGGCGGTGGGGAGGATTATGCTTGGTGTTAGAAGGGAAAACAATTCGATTCGTGTTCAAGCTTAGACACGCTAAAGAAAACATGATTCGGCTGCCTTTGAATGAAAGATGTTGCATCAAGGTATGTACTTTTCTTATTCAATCATCGATTAAAGGTAAAAGCTTCAGTGTTTTATTCTATTATTTAGTCTTTATTTTGTTATCCTGGTGGTATAAATATATGACATAAAAATTGTCACCATCTCTTTTGTTAAAAAATGAGAATATGGAACTTTGTCTTGTAAAAGATGCAGCTTCTTGCTTCTTTTAACCTGAATTTATTCTAAAACTGATTGGTTATCTGTGTGTTTCTTACTCTATGCAACCATATAAACAAACCTTCACAAAGGTGGGGAAGTCCTTAATCAAGTTGTTGTTCTCATGTAAACCTTATGCTTAAGTTGTTATTTTCATGTAAATCTCATGGTTGTTTGCTACATATGTTAATGTTTTGGCTCTCAATTTCATTATGCTTTTCCACATTATGATATGTTAGTAGGTAGCTGTTTTGTACACTTCCATTACATTTAAATGGTTGTAAAACCTGTTTCGCACCCGCAGCGAAGCGCGGGGTAGCCTTACTAGTTATGAATAAATTTTATAAACTCTCCTTATTTTAAATGTTACAAAATGATTTTTTGTAAATTTATTTTGTTTAAAAACCTTGATAATATTTATAAAATATTATTTATAAATATTATAAATAATTATTTTTATGGACACTATATCATGTTTAATTATGAAATAATCATGGAAATTGTAGAAATTATACATCTTATAATTTTACAATTATTTACAAACGTAATTATAGGTCATTTCGTATTAAATATACTTTAACAATTATTAATAAAATATTATCGGATAATACGTTATCGTAATGATATTTAATACAAAGAATATATACAAAATATTTTAAACATTATCAGATATTAAACCTAATTTCATTACTTGTCAAAAACCCAAATTCCATCTAAAACTCTAATTCACATTAAACCGTTAATCTTATTATAAATCTTAATATGTACTTTTAGGTACCTTGTAAAGGAAATTCGTTGAAACATCGTTTCTAATTCTTATTATCATCGTATACACCCGTACGCCAAGTGAGTATTTCTATACCCATTTTATTATTATTTCACACACTTTTGGGTGAAACATGTTACCTTATAAACGTTACACTTGTAAACACGTTTGAATCTTGTAAACTTATGACAATTTACTTGTGTGTTGTGGTTAGTTGAATCTTATAGCTACCATGTAATGTCGAATACATGTACAATCATTAACTATTGCTAGCCTGGCGACGTCATAGATCTATGGGCCTGACAAGCCTGCTTGGTTGATCCAAGTACACTTAGCTAATCGTGTATGCTTATAACTTGGTTGATCCAAGTACATGTTTGAAACTTGTAAAACTTTGTCAAGGTTTGATTGTGCATTCTGTCTTACATCCCTAGTTACTTTGTTCTCTAATTTACAACATGAATTGCCATCTTTTATATACTTATGTATTCAAAACTATAGAATGCTCACCAACATTTTTAAGTTGACCTTTTATTTTTATCATGTTTCAGGCAATAGCGTTATGTGGCTGTGAACAATCGTAACTCTCACACTTCGACGATTCCGCCGTCAAGGTTGTGGTGTGACAGATTGGTATCAGAGCCCATAACTATAGGGATTTAGGTTATTAGAAATGGTGACCTAGACTATAGTTGCATGAACCTCATAGATCCTTATACTTTTGTGCTTACATATTGTTTGAATGCTACATAATGCTATGCCTTTTGTGCAACTTGATGCCTTAGCGTAGGATTGCCTTATGTATGCTTAAAACTTAGTTACTAGACTCCCTAAACTTAACTTCGATTCTTTGACTCTCCCCGATAAATGAACTTCCTAAACTTATTCTCAATGACATGTGGAGACTACACTTATCGTCGTGGGATCAATTCCTTAGACTCTATGTCTAATTTATGAAAATCTCGTCAAAGTCTGTGCCCCACCACTGAATGCATGCAATACTGGAAGAGTAAGATGCCTGTATCTCGAGGTGTTCTGTCTAGGCAAGGTATTCGTATAAATCCAAATCAGCCGATGGATCTGTCTACCTTACTTGGGAACCCTTGGGATGAGTATATGCTTATAGGTACGCATGTTTCAACAAGGTTGTGGTTGACATAATACTTTGATTAGTCAACGTACTCGCTTTGATTTACGAATCAAACGATTACACTCGGAACATCTTATTGTTATTATGCCAAATTCCCGATTGTTGTTTTCATGTGGTATAACTCCTATTATCCAATTCTCATAAAATATCTTAATGATATTCCAGAATGTCTTCTCGTCAAATCCGTTCACGGTCTAGAAACTCTGGCTGTAAGATTTCTAATCTTGTAGCCCGGGAGGTTGCTGCAGTCATACCAACTCTCCTAACTCATCTCAATCAAGGTTTGATTCTACGAACCAAAGAAATTTGTGTGGCACATAGACACCTGTATTCTGGATTTCCTGGCAAAAGGCCTTTGGGCTAAGGCAAGCATATCGTATAAATCTCATTGCGAGACCAGTTATGCTTACCTAGGGATTTCTGGGATGAGTGATAAACTATGGTCAACACACGTATCTAAGGCAAATGGGTCAAATTACCTTGACGTGTCAACGATTCCAAATGGTAATGCGTTACCAAATGGAACCATCCTTTTTGCATTCTAAAAATCCTTGAATCCTTGAACGGGTTTATCACCAAAGTTTTAATATCTTCTCATTTTTAACCTAAATAATGTTCCTGTTAATATTGAACTCATCCTACATTTCAACTCTTACGCTCAACGTGTAACGTGTAACGGTATTGAACTCAGCGTTTCATGTAACTATTTCTATACATTGACCAACATGAACATGGATCTTAATATACCCAAAGATATTAGGAATCTAAACCATATGGTCTTTAAAACTTCAAACCTTTACTTATGGTTCTCAAATCTTCTTAAGGATGTGTCCCACAACTAAGAACATGCAATGCTGTAGGTGGAATTCCTACATCTCGGAATACTTTGCTAATTGAATGTTAACTTTGTTAATTTAAATATTATAAGTGGTCACTCACCTCAATGATCGAATAAACTAATTATAACTATGTTACCACTTAAAAATACGCGTGTCTTCAATTAAACTATGGTTGAGCTCATATCCTGAGAAGTCCATGTATTTCCTTTCGATCGAATGTTCACATCTCATTGTGGTGTTGAATAATTACTGTCCTTGATTTCGTCTTCCCGATTTAAACCACCTAGATTTGAACACCACAACAAATTCTGTTATCTCGAACTTTGATCTTAAGCTTGTAATCATGATTTTCCCTTTTGTTACATTGTTGTAACTTGAAATTTCTTGAATTTCTAAGTTGATATTCTGTTCTTTTCGCTGTTTTGTCAAACTTCGTACAGTTTGCACCATGGGGGATGCAAGAGTTTGTAAGTCAACCTATGACTACGAACACTCGTATCTCCTAAATGATTCTTAACTCATCAAAACAGGGGTGATTCCCTTACTTTGGTGATGGTTCTTCATTTGTTTCGATAAATGGTTTCCAATTGTGTGTTCTTATGAAATTTCATCCTCTGGATCAAGGTAATTTCCTTATCATGAGGATTGACTTCAATTATTTTCATTGGAATTTACATTTCATAAACGACATGATCTCACCAAAATAGGATTGAAACTCATATTTTGGTGATAAATGTCAATCTTCGATTGTTTTCTTGTTATTATGAAATTCAATCATCAAGATAGGCGTGAATCCCATACCTTGATGATAATTTCATGGATGGTATTTTCTCAAATGGAACGACCTCATCAAAGTAGGAGTGAATTCTGGATTTCGATGAAGAAGTTCATCCTGTTATATTTTGTTTTTGTAAAACTTCATCGTTAAGATAGGAGTGATTTCCCTTACCTTAATGGTGAGTTACCACGTCTTATTTATGTGGATCCTCAACAACGAGTTGGGATCGAACTTTTTGATTGGTAAGTTAGTGGTCATATCTTGGGAATACACCATCAAGTTAGGAGTGAAAACCACACCTTGATGACTACTCTCATTTCTTGATTTTCAACTTACCATGGTTGTAACCAAGTGACGAGAAGCATGTAGTAACTTGACGGGTGAAACAATGTTAGTGTTTTGACCTATCAAGCCAAAGCATGATCTCTGAACTTGAAAGAAGACCCGATCGTTTTAGGTTGATTTTGACTCCAACCTTGGAGCACTTAAATTCTTAAATCGATTTCTTCCCCTTTATTTTATTGACTCGATCTAGCTACATCGAACCATTTATTCCTTACTTATCAACTTTCATCTGAGATATCATCAAACCCATAAGTATAGTCTTCCTAAACAATCCTTTGTCAAATAAAGATATTATCGAATACCTCTCTTATTGTTTGATGAATTACGTATGTGATCTGCATTTAGAAATTTGTTACCTTGCAAAACATGGTTACAAATACCTTTCTTATTGTTTGCGTCATTTCTTGAATCGTTTTTGAATCTTTAACCTTGAAAATCATTGAAATTCTAACTTGGTTTTGAACAACAAGACTCGTTATTATCCTCACTGTGATGTGGATATAATGGTTCATAAACCTTCGTAACTTGTAGTCATGGGTTTGGCATAAAAGAAAAGACGTAACTTGGTATGTGTCCAAGTGTTTCACCTTCATTTATGACAAAACCTAACCTTCGTGTTCCCGTAAATCTCCTGTTTAACTTTTCATCCACTAGGTGCCTCTTATTTTAAATGTCATGATGACAATTGGTGCATTATAGACCGATTCGCTAAAAATTCAATTCGACCCATTATCTCACAACGTCGAGAAATTGACCTGTATCTGCTTCAAATATTCGTATACCGTGGTATGGCGTTAAAACATCGATCGTTATTCTGAACGATTGATTCATTTTTCTGTTTTTAATAATATTCTGAACCATTGTTGTGAACTTATTCCAAGATCTTCGCATAGCGTATTATTCTTAGACCAATGGTTGGTCAAAGGAGAAATACATATTCACAAGATATGCATTAAGGTCGTTTCATATGGTGACGTTTGGGATTCTTAAATTCTGATGGCTAACCTTTCTTGCCATTGTTGATCTTTTATTGATCTCTAGACATCACCTTACCACGAAATTATATTCTGGAAGTTGTGATTTATAAGTCTAACATACCATGGTAACTCGTCCTCATTTCCACTGTTCCTCTCAAAACGTCTCGTATTTCACAGGAAGAGTCAAGTTGGCATATATTATTTCAAGAGACTTGAAGGATTCCCTAAAGTGAAACATCCCATCTGTAATCAAACGTCCATCACTGTCCGTTCATACACTTATCCATTTAAACCCTTTTGTTCGCTTAGTTCATTTTGAAACGAAATTCTTTAAAGTAGGGGAGACGGTAACATCTTGTATCAACGTTCATTCTTAATCAACGACAGAGCTTATAATGTTAACTAGAAGCCACACACTTTAGACTCTTTTTTTACCTCTAATGGCTCTGCCATTACACATAAAGTAAACACTAAAGCGGCCAGCTTAATGGATGATGAATTTTCCTCTTTTGATACCTTATCAAAACCCGAAAGTTCTTCAAAGTGTATCTCAGAAAATGAAAACACAAACTGCATCAAGAAAGAAAAAAAAGAATCACTATGATCTATCTGTGGTTTCATGCTCATTTTCTGATTCATCTGGGAACGTGAGGATCAAATGAAATCCAAGCGTCCTCATCTTTTCGTCTTAGCCTCCTCATGAACAAATTTCGGGATGAAATTTCCTAAAGTAGGGGAGACTGTAACATCTCGTATTTCGCGAACTTAATCTTTTATAATAATAATAATAATAATAATAATAATAATAATAATGATAATGATAATGATAATGATAATGATAATGATAATAATAATAATAATATTAATATTAATAGTAATAATAATAATAATAATAATAATAATAATAATAATAATAGTAATAATAAAGTCCAGGGGGTTTAGTGTCATTTTAGAAACTTCAAAATGAAGTTTCTACATGAAATAATAACAATACAAAGCTCAGGGACAATTTCTGTAAAATTTTCAAAACAAACTGCTTTCTCTCTCCCAGCAAATCCGGCGACCGTCCGGCCACCCTCCGGCGGTCCTCCGGCGAGTTCAAACGCCCAAAAATACGCGGTTTCAACCTAAATCAAATGCCCCGACAGGCTCGCGACCAAGATTCGAACCCTATGCACCCCAAAACGCGTTTAATCATTGAGTAATTCGAATCCAAAGCTCACCACCTCGAATCCACTTTATTCCCGACCGTTCAACGGTCAGTTAACCCACTCAAACATTAAAAATGACCAAATTATCGAAGTGGAACGACCATTTATATGTTCTTAATCTGTTAACATTTTCAATTTCATCAAAAAAACCCCCGAAATCACAGCTGCAACCATCCTCTCTGTCGCGGACCTGCAACTCAACCCAATCCATTGTACGAGCATCCTTAATCGAATTTTATTGAGGGCTTTCATTCCTCGTCACTACACGAAGCTAACCTCAAAGTTAATTGAATTATTATCAACATTTGAGCCTCGAACCAACTCTTCCCTCGGTCGCGGCTATTCCCTCGGTCTGTGGCATCGAAATAGATCTTAATCAGGTAGTTTTAACCCATCAACAGACTCAATTCCACTTAGGGATTAAAAGCCCTAAGGTTAATTGATTTGAAACTCACGAATCATTGTCCAATTTGGGATCGATCGAAGTCTAGGGTTCATGGGTTTGGGGGCTGTTTGAATCGATTGCTTTTAAGATTTAAAAACCAATAGTTCTTGCGGCTTAGGCCTTTGTTCCACTGGTTCCTGCGCTCCATGTTAATCAAGAGGTCGCGGGTTCGAAACCCGGCCACCCCATTATTTTTTAATAGCTTTTAAGCCTTTAAAAATCTCAGAAAAATTCTTAAAAATTATAAATAAATTTTATAAACTCTCCTTATTTTAAATGTTACAAAATGATTTTCTGTAAATTTATTTTGTTTAAAAACCTTGATAATATTTATAAAATATTATTTATAAATATTATAAATAATTATTTTTATGGACACTATATCATGTTTAATTATGAAATAATCATGGAAATTGTTGAAATTATACATCTTATAATTTCACAATTATTTACAAACGTAATTATAGGTCATTTCGTATAAAATATACTTTAACAATTATTAATAAAATATTATCGGATAATATGTTATCGTAATGATATTTAATACAAATAATATATACAAAATATATTTAAACATTATCAGATATTAAACCTAATTTCATTACTTGTCAAAAACCCCAAATTCCATCTAAAACTCTAATTCACATTAAACCATTAATCTTATTATAAATCTTAATATGTACTTTTAGGTACCTTGTAAAGGAAATTCGTTGAAACATCGTTTCTAATTCTTATTATCACCGTATACACCCGTACGCCAAGTGAGTATTTCTATACCCATTTTATTATTATTTCACACACTTTTGGGTGAAACATGTTACCTTATAAACGTTACACTTGTAAACATGTTTGAATCTTGTAAACTTATGGCAATTTACTTATGTGTTGTGGTTAGTTGAATCTTGTAGCTACCATGTAATGTCGAATACATGTACAATCATTAACTATTGCTAGCCTGGCGACGTCATAGATCTATGGGCCTGACAAGCCTGCTTGGTTGATCCAAGTACACTTAGCTAATCGTATATGCTTATAACTTGGTTGATCCAAGTACATGTTTGAAACTTGTAAAACTTTGTCAAGGTTTGATTATGCATTCTTTCTTACATCCCTAGTTACTTTGTTCTCTAATTTACAACATGAATTGCCATCTTTTATATACTTATGTATTCGAAACTATAGAATGCTCACCAATATTTTTATGTTGACCTTTTATTTTTAACATGTTTCAAGCAATAGCGTTATGTGGCTGTGAACAATCGTAACTCTCACACTTCGACGATTCCGCCGTCAAGGTTGGGGTGTGACACCAAAAGAACCAATGAGCCTGATCAGAAAAACCTTTAAGTCACACAAGACATCATAAGTACTAAAGAAGGCTTCATCAGCTGAAGTCATCAGCTGAAGACATGTTGTGAAGACAAAGTCTAAAGTTCAAGTACTGAAGATAAAGTCTGAAACTATCTACTGAAGAAAACGTCTGAAGTTCATCTACTGAAGAAAAGTCTGAAGTTCATCTACTGAAGACAAAGTCTGAAGTTCATCTACTGAAGACAAAGTCTGAAGTTCAAGTCTTTAGTGGTTGTCACAACAGCTGAAGTAGTTCTCTTCAGTAGTTATGACGGTTTTATTTCAGTAGTTTTCTTTCAGTAGTTTAGTTAATGTAAAACTTCTGAAGAGCTTGTTCTTCAGATGTTATAGCTTTAGTAGTTTTAGTTTTAGTAGTTATAGTAGCAGTACACTTAACTTTTATTGTAAGAAGATGTCAGCTGTTGTAGACATCTTCAGTAGTTTTGTTTACTTTCTGTTGTTATTTGTAAAACGGTTAGATGTCACTATCAAGTGACATCTGCTGACGTCACCTTCCTTATAAAAGGGAGGTTGACCTAGTTTTGTAATTGCCGAAGCGTGTGTTGAATGAAATATTCCTTTTTGCAGAAATACTTTCTCTCTCTATAACCGTACTGTTCCATTGAATTATCATTTGTGTTCTTGCTTGAATTTGTCTAATTCTTATACTATTCCGCTACAAATCCTAATCTATTTGATCAAACTAGATCTGAGATCCTTTCAGGATCATGCTAGAGTGTTTATTGTGGGTATCTAATGTGATAGAATGTGTTATTTGAGTTGTATGGATGCTTAGTTGATCATGTGGGATTGATGAACTTTGATGATCATGTATGGTATTGAATGTTGATTAGTAACTAGGGCATCATGTTTGGGACTGGAAATTGATCATCTTGGTGTATGTTGAATGTAATGGACATGTTGAATGTGTTGTTGGATAGTATGGATGATTAATTGGTAAATTATCTGTTTTGGCCTGTTTATGATAATTCATAGTTATGGATCGTATAAGTATGTTATGCATGATTGACCTTTGTATGATGCACTAGTTGTGTTATAGATACACTGAGCATGCTAGTTGTTAGGGACTTGCATGACTTGTATGATATTTGGTGGTATGATGATCTAAGTTATACACTTGGGTAATATAGCATCACATGTGATCCCTTTGAATGTTAACCATGTATGATGTATGATTATGTTTTCTTAAATGGTTTACAATGCATAATGTCACCAACAGGTCAAAGGGTCAACTGGGTCAAACGTGTCTCTTTTCTGAAACCTTAAGTCTTTGGTTGTAGTATACTTAGGGTTCCACATGTTCTTTGTTTACACATACTTATGTACTTACGTGATCTAGGTAACCTCTAAGGTTGCCTGTCCACTCTTACTTCCAAGTAAACCCTAAGTATTTATACGCATATCAGGTGAGTTCATGCCCCACCCTTTATTTAATCTCTTTTGAGGGAGATAGCATACTGGTAATTTCATAAACACTTTATATACTTAAGTTGTGTATAATATTAATATAGTGTTGTTTACCATGGAAAAGTCCTCACACTTTCGAATTGTTAATATTGAATAGCGCGGAAACTTGGGTAGTACTACTGGGTCTGACGAGCCCCACCTGTGTGACTCGAGGTCAACCGAGTGCAATTTGTCCTAATGAACAGTTGTCACGACCTGGTAAGTCATGACAGGAGGCAAAAACTATCACAGTCAGCTTCAATTATGAAATCACTATGAATTAATATTTATTGTCAATAGACTAGCTATCTGTTACAATACACTGCTTATATATCACAGCTGTTAAACTGTTTATATTTGAACGCCAACTATTGAACTCACCAACCATTGTGTTGACATTTTAGTATGCTATTCTCAGGTCAATAACTCAGCTTGCTAGTAGGAGCACAACACGGGTCCAGCATACATTCTAAGGCTTTATTTTATAAACACATTTACTCGTTTGTTAATTATGGGTTTTAAACATTTGGATGGCGCGTGTTTTGCCATATTGTGTATTTTTGTACTTTGGGGTTGTCTAGTTTACAAAACGCTTCTGCATGGTTTTAAAGTTTGAACTTTGGTTTGTTTTATTTTAAACATGGCATATGGAGTCGTTCTGAGTAACTATTGACTGTGATCCTAGTTTGTTCACACGCCTCGCGGTAAAACTCCGCACGCGGATTTTTAGGGTGTGACATCAATAACTTAAAACCAAAAAGGCACGTGAAGCACTCAAATGAGAGTGTAGAAGCATGAATGGATCGGATGCGGAAGTGGTTAACCTATTTTTGTGAAGATATAAAAGATAAGAACACTGAAATACTTGAAGATGGGTAGTAATGATGGATAATCAAGAAGTTAAGGATGTAACATAAATGATAAACTAAGAATCAATAGATACTCAAATGTTATTCTATAGGCATCACAAGATTATATTTACCCACCCTTCGCATGTTTTGCACTCCATAGATGAATGATCTACGAAGCCCTTTGGGGAAGCACTCAAGACATCTAGAAGACTCATTATGACCAACCACCACTATAAATGGAGTTCATGATCTATTTATAATGTTACATGCCCAAAACCCTTTATACAATAAATACACCAAATAATAATAATAATGATAAATAATACAATAATATCATATCATTTGGTTCGGTTCGGGTCATCCATAGTCTTCATTATGTTGAACATTTGTGGCTCATGTGGTGATTAGTTGTTCCCTATCAACAAATACATTTTACTTTAATGTTTAATAATCATCTAAACCAAATTAACTATGGGGTTTGAATTTCTCAAACCTAACAGAGACATTTGGTCATTTTTTCTTATACAAAATGTATGTGCATTTTAATATGTTTTGTGTGACATCCGTCACCATAAGGTCCGTCATTTAACGTGAATTTCATTAACTATTCTTAGAACAATCATTCCTCACCCTTATAAACCATTCGTGTGGATATTATATTTGATTTATTTTCTTTTTAATGGTGTTATCATTATTTGTATCCGTATCACTTAAAACGCTTATGAATAGCACCGACGACATCACTAACTGAACTATGTTATATAATATAAACATCATTAGTAACATCATATTCCAGATACAAATAACATTAAATGCTTCCCTATAATTAATATGACGCGCGTATTTACGTCATTTTCAACCGAAGCAAATTTAGGAACCCGGGGGCTAAGTGCAGGGACTAAGAGTGACAATTGCCAAACTGGGGTTGGGTATAAATGCCCTTGTTTCAGCCCTAGCCTTCATAACCACACTTTCTTCTTCATCTTCTTCTTCCACTTTCTCCACCTCCCTTGCACCTAGAACCGCCCCGTTCTCTTCGTGATTTCACCGTTTAGACTACTACTACAGCCTAGACAACACGTTTCAAGCAGGTAGACGACCTTGGTCGTCCGTTTATGCTCGTTTTACTTCTGCGAATTCTAGGGTTTCGGGTGCTTGGGTTCAACCCAAGCACAAGAGGTCGTAGGGGTGCGTGTGTTGCCTTTCTGAGTGTGCATTTTACTTAGATATGTTAGATGAGTATTTCTGGAGGTTCTTGATGTGTGAAACCCGTGCACAGAGCAGCCGAAGGCTGCTCAGCACCTCTAGCAGTCACGATCTGCTTCTGGGCGACTGGGTCTGTCATGCGACTGAGCCGTGCGACTGGGCGTGTCGTGCGACTAAGCCCATGCGATTGGGTCTGTCGTGCAACTGAGTCCAAGAGATTGAGTGAGTCATGCGACTGAGCCCATACGATTGTGTGTGTCGTGCGAATGAGTCATGCGGATGAGTATTGCCATTCGATTGAGTCAATGCGAATGAATGTGTGCGACTGTGTGTATCGCACGACTGAAGGTCCAGTCGCACGAATGAAAGTTCAGTGGTACGAATGAAGCTAATTCATACGAATGAAGGATGAATCATGTGAATGGAAGATTGAGTCGTGCGATTGGGTGCTGTGTGGTACGACAGAATGCTTAGTCACATGAATGGGGATTCAATCGTGCGAATGAAGCTGATTCGCACGATTGAGAGTTGATTTGTGCAAATGGAGTGTCCAGTCGTGCGTCTAGTCCTGTCATGCAATTGGAGTCATTGTGTGTGAATTCTTCCTTGTGCGGTGTGTGTTGTCGTGTGATGTTAAGGTGACATCGACACGGTTTCCATTGCTAATGACGATCTTTAAGATTAACACTATTGAACTTATCAATGTTATATCAAATCCAATCAACTTAACATTCTACGGTTAGTAACAAACGATTCATAACACAAGTGCTTACCAAGTATTTCTCTGACAACAATAATACTTTTACCCAAACATCATCGACAATGGCAACGCTTCTAGTGCTTGGATCTACATAAGATATATTGCGCGTGTTTGTGTGCAAGTGTTACCCACGACCGAATCGATACGACCCGACCCGACTAAACTATATTATTAACAACAGGCATATCATTAATGCTTAACATAACTGTCAATAGGTGATTGACCATTCATACATATATACAAGTTTGGGAAGTTTCATCATACATACTTACCACTTAACAAGTGAGTTTCGTGGCCCTTTTTTACGCTTATACAATGTTTCAATCTTTTACAAACATGGGGGAAAAGTATGCTCACACGTTTTCAATGCTATACAACATACATACAATTTTCATACTTGGAATCAACATGATACTGTTTTGTGAGTACTTATCTGATACATACATGATGTTACTGTGTGGTTCATCTTACAACCATTAATTCCAGTGTTGGAACCAACGGATAGGTATTAGTAGTACTAATGGGTTGACACCCCCACCCTTGACAGATGGTTCTTCGTGAGTACCATCACACTGCCAGGAACGGGCCTTGGGTGAATATATTCCGACAAGTTGCTGTGTGTACGTCATTAGGTTTGGTTGTATAAAACTCATGGTATGTGATTTTGCTTGCTTATAACTGTATGCACGGTATTCCACTACAAACACTATACAACATCAACGGGGGTGTGACTAAACACGACACAAGTCTCCATTGTGCCGGGTTTGGTCATGACACGCTATGTCATCAATTACATATATATTGCATCTCTATTGTTAACCATGTGTTATGACGATCCCGTCTCGCTCGCGCCCCCGTGTTTCCGCTATCAGCGGGGGTGTGACAGACTGGTATCAGAGCCATTGGTTATAGAGAATTAGGCAATCCACTTGACCTAGACTATAACCTAGGAACCTTCATGTAGAATGCATGCTAGGACTGGCTTGCATTTGATGTTATATGTATGTTCCTCTATACTTGTTTCTTGTCTCTATACATGATTCTATACATACATGCTTGCTTGTTATCTGATCATCCTGAGGAAGACACTATTACTCTTAGTCTTTCTTCACGGGATACCTTATACTAGAATCTTACATTTGTATACGCACTACATTATACCCTTAGGTCGGAACACCCAAACTGAAGGGAAACTTCACAGATCACACGTAGCGTAGATCTCAAATACTAAATCTGACCCTAAGATAGCATGACTGAGATCCTGAAAGTATGAAGGATAGGCAACTATCATTAGACAAATTGTGCTTATGTGCTTGGAGTTTATTTGCTATCACATACTACTATTGGAATACTAATGGCTCATGGACATGAGGGCATTACATGATTCGTGCTTAATGGACGTTGACAATACTATGATGTTAACTTGGGGTAGGTGAATCTAAGGGTGACCATGCAAGGCAAATTACCATTACGGGTGCACACGTAATTGCAATTTGCAGTGCATGAGAAGTCTGGCTAATCTTACCATGAGGTAACAATCATGTGTATCACAAGTTTTCTATTCTATACCCTAGGGTGCTAGGATCATAATTCTAGTAAGACCTTGTTAAGGGTAATAAAACATTACTAACACCTACTATTACCTAAGTCCTGTCCTACTTAGAGCCTTCGTGGTACTTCCAATCATGATATTGATTTTATTCTCCATGGAACATTCCTCCACTTAGCATTTCAGTAACTAAGGAACTGTTTGAATGCTTAGAATAAAAGTGGACTTCAAGAAATGTAGAGGAGTGATGATACTCTCTACACATACATTATGTTATTCATTGGGATGATGCTAAGGAAAATCGGATGTCAAGTAACCGGTTTAGGCATCATTCTAGGTATATCGTGGATGTGGTGGGAACGCTATGGGGAACCCTATATATTAGCATCACCAGTATACTAAGAATGTGCTTAAACCGAGCTATGTGATGGTCCTGATTGACTGAAGCATGGATTGTTGGAACTTGATGAGTGGAATCATACATGTATCTTCAAGTGACTAAGGTTTACTGTTTACTCCTTTTATGATTAGAACAATGCTACCTCAAAGAGACACCCGCAGTACAAATCGTAAGGGTGAGACCCCACGAGGCAGAGATAGAGGAAGGTCACCAAGAACAGGTGGTGCTCCTGCCGGCAACAATCAGGGAACTGAAAACCCTGATATAGCTGCTATGATTGCTCAGCAGCTAGCCGTACTGATTCCAACTATAGTGACTCAAGTGAGCGACACTCTTCTGAATCATAATCTCCACGGGGATCATGATACTAATGATCAGCATAATCAAGGAACAGGGAAGACACTGGGATTGGTGGAACAACTGGTAATGAAACTGGGGTCGATAATACAAGACGGGGATGTTCTTACAAGGAATTTATGGCCTGCAAACCTCGAGAATTTGATGGGAAAAGTAGGGCGATAGCCCTAACTAGGTGGCTTGAAAAGATGGAGGTAGTGATGGATATCAGTGAGTGCCTCGACAGTCAAAGAATCAAGTATGCCACATGTTCACTACAAGGCAAGGCACTAACCTGGTGGAACACCCAGGTTATAGCTAGAGGAAGAGAGTCCGCGATGCGGATGTCATGGGATGAGTTCAAAGCTTTGATTATTGAGGAGTACTGCCCCCTCAACGAAATGCAGAAATTGGAGCATGAATTCTGGAATCATGCTATGGTGGGGGCTGGGCATGCAGCTTATACTGATCGATTCCACGAACTGGCGAGGCTAATTCCACATCTTGTGACCCCAGAATCAAAGAGAATCGAGAGGTACATTTGGGGACTTGCGCCTCAGATCCGGGCAATGGTAACAGCAGCTACTCCTCCAACGATTCAGAGCGCAATTCTGAAGGTTGGCGCTCTCACTGATGAGATGGTAAGAACAGGGGTGTTGGGTAGGGGAGCAGAGAAGAGAAAGGATGTTGGAGAAATAAGCCGGTCGAATGCCGGGAAATCTGATAAAAGGTCCAAGATCACCAGGAATTTCATGGCTGTGACTCAAGGCAAGAGAGAGTATGTTGGCCCGCACCTCAAATGTGACAGGTGCAACTATCATCATCCCCCAGAGAGGCAGTGCCGGGTGTGTGTGAACTGTAGGCGCCCGGGGCACCTAGCGAAGGATTGTAGAACTACGCCGAATCTGGTAGCACCCGTCAACGTGGTTAACCCCGCCGGGAATGCCAGAGTCTATTATGAGTGTGGAAACCCGGGTCACTACCGGAACATGTGCCCCAAACTGAATAGGGCACCGGGTCAATAAGGGAATAACCAGCAGCAAGTGATGGCCATAGCTGGGAATCAAGGCCCGGCTAATCAAGGGAATGTCGCTCGGGGACGTGCATTTGTCATTGGAGCTAACGATGCTCGTCAGGACCCGAATGTTGTTACGGGTATGTACTTGCTCAACCACCACTTCGCATCCATATTGTTTGATACTGGAGCAGACAATAGTTTCATATCCTCTGATTTTTCACACATGCCTGCCTTGAACCCTAGTAGGCTAGAAACTAGCTTCTCCATAGAAATGGCCAACGGTAGAGTTGCACAGGCCGATGAGATTATTAGGAAGTGCTCCATGATATTGGAAAACCATGCCTTCGACATAGACTTAATACCTTTTGAGCTAGGAAGTTTCGATGTGATTGTGGGAATGGATTGGTTGTCGAAACACGGAGCCGAGATTGTTTGTCGGGAGAAAGTAGTATGAATCCCCATGCCAGATGGGGAGGTACTCAAGATTCAAGAGGAACGACCAGGAAGAACTCTAAAGCTTATTTCTTGCATGAAGACGCGTCGATGTTTACGGAAGCAGTGTTACGCATTTCTAGCCCATGTAGTGGAAAAGAAAGAAGAAGGCAACAAGTTGGTAGATATTCCTGTAGTACGAGATTATCCGGATGTATTCCCTGATGACTTGTCGGGTTTGCCTCCTCCACGACAGGTGGAATTTCGTATAGAGTTGGTTCCTAGAGCTACACCGGTAGCAAAAGCATCATATCGGTTAGCACCATCCGAAATGCAAGAGTTATCTAGCCAATTACAAGAGCTCCTGGAGAAGGGTTTTATTAGACCGAGCCATTCACCATGGGGACCGGTCTTATTTGTCAAAAAAAAGACGGGTCATTCCGTATGTGCATCGATTATCACAAGTTGAACAAATTGACTGTGAAGAATCGATATCCTCTTCCCAAAATTAATGATTTATTTGATTAACTGCAAGGAGATTCATATTTCTCCAAGATTGATCTTCGCTCTGGATATCATCAACTAAGGGTTTTCGAGGATGACATACCGAAAACAGCATTTAGGACTCGTCATGGACATTATGAGTTCTTAGTCATGCCGTTCGGACTGACTAATGCACTAGCCGTGTTCATGGATCTGATGAATCGAGTGTGCAAACCTTACTTGGATAAGTTCGTGATCGTATTCATAGACGATATGTTTATCTACTCTCGTTCGAAAGAGGACCACGAGGAACACCTTCGAGCCATACTGAGTCTATTACAAGAATAGAAACTTTTCGCTAAACTCTCGAAGTGCGAGTTTTGGCTTCGATAAGTGAAATTTTTGGGGCATGTGGTTAACGAAAATAGGATTCATGTAGATCCCGGCAAGATTGAAGCAGTGAAGAAATAGGATGCACCCCAGACACCTTCAGAGATACGGCAATTCTTAGGATTGGCTGGATACTATCGTCGCTTCATTGCAAATTTTTCGAAGATTGCTCAACCGTTAACTTTGTTGACTCAAAAAGACAAGAAGTTTGATTGGGGACATGCACAAGAACAAGCATTCCAAACATTGAAGGAAAGTTGTGCAACGCACCGATATTGTCCCTCCCAGACGAGACTGGTGATATTTTGTGTACTGTGATGCTTCACATCAAGGATTGGGTTGTGTGCTAATGCAGAAAGATAAGGTGATTGCCTACGCCTCACGACAACTTAAGGTGCACGAAAAAACTATACAACTCATGATTTGGAGTTGGGCGCTGTAGTATTTGCACTTAAGAAATGGAGGCACTATCTGTATGGAACCAAATGCATCATCTACACAGATCATAAGAGCCTTCAACACATCCTGAATCAGAAAGAACTCAATATACGTCACCGACGTTGGGTAAAGTTACTTAGTGACTACGATTGTGAAATCCGGTATCATCCGGGGAAAGCAAATGTGGTGGCTGACGCCCTAAGTCGTGAAGAACGTGTGAAACCACTACATGCTCGAGCTTTGGGATTGACTATTCAAATGAACTTGAAGGCTCAGATCCAACTTGCACAAAGTGAGGCATTGAAAGAAGAAAACCTTGCGGGAGAAGAATTCCGAGGGTTAGATAAACAGATGATTTGCAAGGATGATGGTATACAGTACTTCATGAATCGTATATGGGTACCCAAATGGGGAGACGTTCGTACCCTGATCATGGAGGAAGCACACAAGACACGATATTCTGTTCATCCTGGTGCAGACAAGATGTATCACGATCTTAAGGATCTATACTGGTGGCCAGGCATGAAGAAAACATTGCTATGTACGTAAGCCGATGCTTGACATGTTCGAAAGTTAAGGCTGAACTTCAAAAACCATCGGGATTATTACAGCAACCTGAAATTCCCGGGTGGAAATGGGAGAACATAGCCATGGATTTCATTACCTAACTCCCTAGAACAAGTAGCGGGCACGACCCGATATGGGTCGTAGTGGATCGGGTGACGAAGTCCGCTCATTTCTTACCGATCCGGGAGGATTACAAGATGGAGAAGTTGGCGAGATTGTACATAAAAGAGGTCGTGACATGGCACGGAGTGCCGGTGTCAATCATATCCGACCGTGACAGCCGGTTTACTTCACGATTTTGGCAAACACTACAGAAAGTGATGGGCACTCGATTAGATATGAGTATCGTCTACCACCCACAAACAGATGGCCAAAGTGAACGAACAATACAAACATTGGAAGACATGCTCAGAGCTTGTGTAATCGATTTTGGTGGTAGCTGGGACACTCATGTACCATTGATTGAGTTCTCTTACAACAACAGTTACCATACAAGCATTGGATGCGCTCCATTTGAAGCATTGTACGGGAGGAAATGTAGATCCCCAGTTTGTTGGGCTGAGATTGGTGAAAGCCAGCTAACAGGCCCAGTGATCATTCAAGAAACAACTGACAAGATTTTCCAAATCAAATACAGACTAAAAGCTGCAAGAGATCGCCAAAAGAGCTTTGCCGACAACCGTCGGAAGCCTTTAGAATTCAATGTTGGAGATCACGTTCTACTCAAGGTCTCTCCTTGGAAAGGGATTGTACGATTTAGAAAGAAAGGGAAGTTAGCCCCAAGATACGTAGGACCATTCGAGATTACAGAAAGAATTGGTCCGGTGGCTTACCGATTAAGGTTGCCACAAGAACTCAGTGGTGTACACGACACATTTCACGTATCAAACCTCAAAAAGTGCCTGGTGGATGAAACTCTACATGTGCCAATTAAGGAAATCAAGATCAATGAAAAGCTTCATTTCATCGAAGAACCTATCAAGATCATGGACCGAAAGGTCAAACGCTTAAGGTGCAACAAGATACCAATCGTTCGCATGAGATGGAACTCAAAACGAGGACCAGAATTCACTTGGGAACGGGAAGATCAGATGAAGCTTAAATATCCACATCTATTCGAGGATGACACCCTTGGACCTAACACCAGTTGAATTTCGGGACGAAATTCTCCCAACTGGGGGATACTGTGACATCCGTTACCACAAGGTCCGTCATTTAACGTAAATTTCGTTAACTATTCTTAGAATAATCATTCCTCACCCTTATAAACCATTTGTGTGGATATCATATTTGATTTATTTCTTTTTCAGTGGCGTTATCATTATTTGTATCCGTATCACTTAAAACGCTTATAAATAGCACTGACGACATCACTAACTGAATTATGTTATATAATATAAACATCATTAATAACATCATATTCAAGATACAAACAACATTAAATGCTTCCCTATAATTCATATGACGCGCGTATTTACGTCGTTTTCAACCGAAGCAAATTTGGGAACCCGGGGGCTAAGTGCAGGGACTAAGAGTGACAATTGCCAACTAGGGCTGGGTATAAATACCCTTGTTTCAGCCCTAGCCTTCACATCCACACTTTCTTCTTCATCTTCTTTTTCCACTTTCTCCACCTCCCTTGCACCTAGAACCGCCTCGTTTTCTTCATGATTTCACCGTTTAGATTACTACTACAGCCTAGACAACACGTTTCAAGCAGGTAGACGACCTTGGTCGTCCGTTTATGCTCGTTTTACTTCTGCGAATTCTAGGGTTTCGGGTGCTCAGGTTCAACCCGAGCACAAGAGGTCGTGGGGGTGCGTGGGTTGCCTTTCTGATTAGATATGTTAGATGAGTGTTTTTGGAGGTTCTTGATGTGTGAAACCCGTGCATGGAGCAGCCGAAGGCGGCTCATCGCCTCCAGCAGTCGCGATCTGCTTCTGGGCGACTGGGTCTGTCATGCGACTGAGCCGTGCGACTGGGCGTGTCGTGCGACTAAGTCCATGAGATTGGGTCTGTCGTGCGATTGGGTCCAAGCTATTGAGTGAGTCGTGTGACCGAGCCCATACGATTGTGTGTGTCGTGCGAATGAGTCATGCGGATGAGTATTGCCATGCAATTGAGTCAATGCGGATGAATGTGTGCGACTGTGTGTATCGCACGACTGAAGGTCCAGTCGCACGAATGAAAGTTCAGTCGTACGAATGAAGCTAATTCGTACGAATGAAGGTTGAATCGTGTGAATGGAAGATTGAGTCGTGCGATTGGGTGTTGTGTGGTACGACTGAATGCTTAGTCGCATGAATGGGGATTCAATCGTGCGAATGAAGCTGATTCGCACGATTGAGAGTTGATTCGTACGAATGGAGTGTCCAGTCGTGCGTCTAGTCCTGTCGTGCAATTGGAGTCATTGTGTGTGAATTCTTCCTGTGTGCGGTGTGTGTTGTCGTGTGATGTTAAAGTGACATCGACACGGTTGCCATTGCTAATGACGATCTTTAAGATTAACACTGTCAAACCTATCAATGTTATATCAAATCCAATCAACTTAATATTCTGCAGTTAGTAACAAACAATTCATAACACAAGTGCTTACCAAGTATTTCTCTGACAACAATAACACTTTTACCCAATCATCGACAATGGCAGCGCTTTTAGTGCTTGGATCTACATAAGATCTATTGCGCGTGTTTGTGTGCAAGTGTTACTCACGACCGAATCGATACGACCCGACCCAACTAAACAATATTATTAACAGCAGGCATATCATTAATGCTTAACATAACTGTCAATAGCTGACTGACCATTCATACATACATACACGTTTGAGAAGTTTCATCATACATACTTACCACTTAACAAGTGAGTTTCGTGGCCCCTTTTACGCTTATACAATGTTTCAATCTTTTACAAATATGGGGGAAAAGTATGCTCACACGTTTTCAAGGTTGTACAACATACATACAATTTTCATACTTGGAATCAACGTGATACTGTTTTATGAGTACTTATCTGATGCATACATGATGTTATTGTGTGGTTCATCTTACAACCATTAATTCCGATGTTGGAACCAATGGATAGGTATTAGTAGTACTACTGGGTTGACACCCCCACCCTTGACAGATGGTTACTCGTGAGTACCATCACACTGCCAGGAAGGGGATTTGGGTGAATATATTCCGACAAGTTGTTGTGTGTACGGCATTAGGTTTGGTTGTATAAAACTCATGGTATGTGATTTGCTTGCTTGTAACTGTATGCACGGTATTCCACTACAAACACTATACAGCATCAATTACATGTTTACAATTTAAACCTGCGAAGCTCACCAACATTATTGTTGACAATTTTGAGCATATATTTTCAGGTAACAATGAGAACTGAAGATCTAGGAGTGCTGCCTTAGTGGAGACCCTAGGATGCATTTTTGAGACTGAACATACATGTTGAATAATTATTTTGTACATTGTTGCAGTCCATTAAACAATTAACATTCTTTTGGATACTTGTTCTCGGGTTGTGAGAATTTCATACAAGAATACAATTGTTGTGATTATGTGAATCGTTTATGAGAATCAATTACGAGTTTCTGTTTATGCTTATGGCTATGCTATCGTGGATATTGACTAAACATGACACAAGTCTCCATGGTGGGGGTGTCGTCATGACACGCTATGTCATCAATTACATATATATTGCATCTCTATTGTTAACCATGTGTTATAACGATCCCGTCTCGCTCGCGCCTCCGTGTTTCCGCTATCAGCGGGGGTGTGACATTTTATGTTTTATGCTGAACTAGATTGCAATAGAGTAAATTTCACTAACATTGTCATAAAAAAATCTATAGATGCTCGATTTAATAGGTGATGGAATTTGAGCAGTAAGTTCTTATCCAACAAAATTTTAAGGTGACATTAGCAATCCCCTGCAATTCTACTCAAGCATTGGACCAGGATAGTAAGGATTGTCTTTTAGATGATCATATAAAAGGTTGTCACCAATGTATACACGGTACTTTGAAGTTGATCTCGTATCTTGACATCCACACCAATTGGCATCTATGTAGGAGGTTAATGTTGATACTAAAGACTTTGAGATGTGAAGACATAAGAAATTGTTCCCTGAACATACCGCTAATACGCTTTAGGGCGTGCATGTGGTCTAAGGCAGGGGCATGTGCATATCGATAGATTTGCCAAACAACGTAGGTATTGTAATGTGTCAGGTGTACTTTGAAAGGGACTAAAGCATTCAATAAGGGTTCTGATGAATTGCTTAGTCTGGTGTTTATATCTGTCAGAGTGTAGGACGGTTTGCATGAAGGGATACCAGGTTTTCGATAATTATGTAGCATATTACGTTGGATAAAAAATAATGAATCACCCTTTAGTGTGACAACAATACCCAAGAAGTAACTTAGTGGCCCTAAATCTTTAATGACAAACTTAGTTTCTCTCCCCTCCCATTCTTTTCTCTACTTAAGTGAACTTAAAAACATAATTTTCTTACTTAAATTTTACTTCTTTCCAATAAAAACAACTCTGAACACAATTTTTTTCTTTGTTTTTTTTCCTTTCTCTTCTCTCTTTTAATGAACTCAATAACACAATGTAAGGGGTATAATATATTTTTTTTAATGAGGTGGCATCATGGAACGTACTAAGATAATAATATAATATTTTATTTATTACATGGATAGTTAATGAGGAGTATTATAAATACATTTTATTACGGTACTTATTTACATCTTAGCCTTATATGTTATTTTTATTTATATTATGCCTTCTATTAGTAGCTTTGTATTTAATTAACATTAATATAATAAAAAGAGTATTCCATTCTCTCCTTCTATCTATAGTCATATACTATTTGAATTTTATAATCATGTAATTTTTAAAAATCATATTTTTTTAAATTAAAAAAGGTGATCAAACTTTATATTTAATAAACCTTAATTTTAGTTTATTATTATATTTACATAACATAGTTAATAAAAATGCAATATCAACATCTATCTAACTCAAAAATGATAAAATTGTACACTTTTATCTTATTACTCTAATAAAAAATATCCTAAGAGGACATTTCACTCAATACTAGAGTATCAATATTATTATTTTTCCGCTTAAATTACTTTACTTTTTTATGACAATTAGTAATTAAGACACTAACTTAATCACACATTTATGACTATTGTTTATAAGTTAATGTTTCTAATCCAATTATCATTGCAAATGAATTTCAGTAATTGAAAGTATATAAACATTGATGATTTTAATCTTCTTATTTTCAATACGTGTAATACACGAGTATCATAATAAAGCTTTTGAAAAGATAATAAAAAATTATTTTGTAAATTACCCGGAAAAACGTAAAAGTGTGTCGAAAAAGACAAATACGATACAATGCGTCTTTATTACTAGATTAAAAAATAACCTAACTTTCTTTCCATTAATATATGTGAAACAAACTCTGGATATCATCTCTCAATCATAAATTCCTCAAGTCTAACTAAAATCGTGTTTTTTCCAGCAGTCTCATAAAACCTAAAACCGGTGATAAGATCTAGACAACAATATGACATTTCAATTCTCATACCCAGAGGTTTTGTCATGATGACAACTACTATGGTTGGACTAACGAGAGTGATTCGGACGATTGATCCAACACAATACTTGTTAATATGGAGAGCAGTCGCCTGGAGATCAACATATAATGTTCGAGTTCTTTATGGTAAGTATATATTTATACTACATATGGTTTATTTGATTCAAACTGATACTCTCATCTAGCAGTTTCAAAATCCCTCACATAAATTCTCAAATCACCAACTCTTTTATCCAAACACCGGATACGCCAAAAGAATATTATACGTTAATTATTTTAGTCTACACAAAATTTTAACACATCTTAACTCTATTAATAAAGTAAATTGAAATAGTTAATCACAAAAAACTAAAAAAATCTAGAAAAAGCTTGCATATATTTTGAAGAAAAAATTACTATACAAAGTCTAATTTGCGTATTATGTGTATTAAGTAATCTGAGGCATTGATCGTTTCAATGTTTGGCTAATTATTTTGTATGATTATTCTACCATTTTACGTGATAATTCTACCTTTTATGCTTGATAATTTAATTAACACAGTTAATACTTCGTACGCAAAGAATCTTTTGTATCCTAACTTTCTTTACTTTTTTAATGTTATAAAATGAACTTTTTTCCTTCAATAAAAACATATTTTCTTTTCATCATTATAACAAGATGTGTTTTAGGGCAGTAGTTTTTATTCCTAGATGATGGCCATGGACTAATGATAATGTCATGGTTTTCCATGATATGAATGCGGTTTTTCATTCCATACATCTTTTAGTTTCTTAACACCGTAATTAACTTTGTTCATAAATAATATATAATAATTTAAAGCCTTTTTTATTTATCCAGATACAATAGAATCAATAAATGTACATATGAAGATAGTAGATGCCACTGTAGAAGACCCGAAAATATATAAGTGTACAAAGCTATTACTATACGACTCATGTCACTGGGGGAGAATGTGTCAAAATTAAGCACAAGGCTAAAATAATGATGCTATATATAACTAGCTACCACATTAGTTAAGCAACTTATATAAATAAGGAAAAACTTTGTAGAAATGTAATCAAGTTTTACAATTGTTCTAATTAAGTAACTAAATTTTCTTTTGTCTTAATCTAATCACTCAAACTTAAAGTGATGTGCTAATTCTATATATTTACCTGTTTAACAGGTTAAAGTGCTTACATGGCTTTTTTTATTATTATCATTTATTTTGTAATTAAAAATAACATTTAATTTAAAATTATTATTAAATTGGAAACCTATCTTGAAATCATTCTTTTAGAAATTAAACTTATATAGATGGTTGTAGCCTTGTAGATGCAATGGTAGCTATTGTAATCTGATCAGTTTAATTATAAAAAAATATTGAGTTACTTATTAAAATAATTATAAAAGTTGATTTATTTTACGAAGTTTTTCCTATAAATAATTATGCAAACTTATATGTGATTACACACCTTATATGATAATCACACAACATAGGTTTATATTACGCACAATAATTACGCAACCTTACACACAAAACATCAATGTTTTAAGATTTTTAGAAAAATATAGCAATATTATAATTAGATTAAATAGAATAAAATTCTCTATTTTATCATATCTGAATAAAAAGGTTGTAAAAGAGTTATGAAGTCGAAATTCTTTTTCAAACAACTGTTCCAAATTCACATATCCATATCATTTCTCCCGTAATAATCGTTTATATTAAGTGTGATAATGCTTAATCGCTTTAAATTATTGAGTCTCTATATTATGAATCATAATGATGCCTTGAGAACGACACGGAAGACCCTAGATGGGTGTCACTACATGGAGGACGGTTATCTAGCACTTAGAGGACGCATGACTGCTCGGAGAACAGCGGGATGAAGCAGCCGACATAGAATTGCTACCTTAGAAGCCCAATTGGCGGCTCTTCAGATCGCCATATCTCCTGCTCCTGTAGAGGACCCTGAGGACGAGGAACTGAGGAGGCCCCAGGAGGACGAGGAACCCAGGGAGGAACCCAATGAGGAACCCGAGGAGGAGGAAACGGAGGAGATGGAAGGTGACAGCGATGCTCGGATTCGTCGATTGATTTTCTTTATATGACTTGGACTATGTAGTGTTTCTTCTTTTAAAACCTATGTGGGAATGGTGTTTCCCCACCCGAACAACAAACTTAAATTTTGACATTGGTGAATACATTGTGACTCATTTACAATTTATTTATCTGGTTATCATTTTTGTTATGAATGTTGTGGTTGTGATGATTCATTGTTCTTATTATTTACTGTACTTCAATGAGATAAATGTGTTTGATGTTACTCATTATTGTATTTGTGAATGTAAAGTGAAAAATGGACGCCCGTGGACGTGGACGTGGTCGTGGGCGTGGGTGCGGACGTGGACATGGCGCTGGAGATCATGGCGGCGGTGACATGACTCCTGCTGAATTAGCTGCCCTGATAAACGAACATGTTCAGGCAGCGGTGGCTGCTGCCCAACGGGACAGCAGCAGGTAACGATGATAGAAAGTTAAATCAAATACCATAGTTAACCGTATAGGATATCTGATCAATGTTTATCGTGTTAAAACAGGACCACCAGTGTGTACTTATAAGTCCTTTATGGACTGTAAGCCACACACCTACAGCAGGACTAAAGGGGCGTAGGACTGGTACGATGGTTTGAGAAGACAGAATCTGTTTCCTCCAAATGCAACTGCCCACCTGTCGATCAGGTGAAATATGCCACCGGGACCCTGGAAGGTTCCATTTTATCCTGGTGGAACGCGCAAGTACAAATGCTAGGGCAAGCTATGGCAAATGAGCTTCCCTGGAATGAATTCAAGGAGATGATGACTGAGGAGTACTGTCCTCGAAATGAAGTGCAAAAGCTAGAGATGATTCTGGCAACTTAAGATGCATGGCTCTAAGATCAAGGCCTACACTACTTGAACCCATGAACTGGCCACTCTATGCTCAGGAATGGTGAACGAGATGCATAAGAGGGTCGAGCACTACATTCGGGGGTTGGTACCCAAAATTCAGAGCATGGTGATGCTTCCAACCCTACTACGATTCAGCAAGCCATTGTTTAGCTCATAAGCCGACCGATCAAGCAGTGGAGCAAGGACGTTTACCGAAGCGGGGCGTTATGGCGAGCGTGCCCGATAACAAGAGGAAGTGGGATACCTCCAACAGCAACAAATCATCATCATCCAGCGGTCAACATCAACCTCAGCAACAACAGCTGGTTCAGCAACAACAACAGAGTTTCGATAACAACCGTAACTTCAACAGATGGCCTCAAACAATCAAGGACCCAGTGGTTATGGTGGTAAACAACCAAAGTGCACTCGGTGTAACTACCACCATGTGGGAAGGTGTGACAATTTCAAGTGTCAGCGCTGTGGTAAGATGAGACACGCAGCCAAGGACTGTCGTGGTGAACTGGTAAAGAAGCCATAACAACCTCAGGAGACTCCTAAAGGTTGTTTCGAATGTGGGAAGGAAGGGCATTACAGGCAAAACTACCCGCAACTGAGGAAAAATGATAATGGCAATAATGACAATGGTCACAACAACAACCACCCTGGTAATAACACAATGATGGCAATGGCAATGTTAATGGCGGCAACAATAATGGAGCCAAAGGGAGAGCCTTCGTCATTGGCTCAGGTGAGGCTCTAAATGACCCTACGACTGTTACTGGTAGGTATCTGTCAAAGGATGTTTCGCTACAGTACTATTCGATACTGGAGCCAATAGGAGTTTCGTATCCTTAAAGTTCTGTAGTCTTCTAAGTGATATTCCCTCTGCCTTAGAATCTAAATACACCATAGAATTGGCCGACGGTAAACAGATCCATGTAACGCATATCCTTAGAGATTGTAAGATAGAGCTTGCTGGTCATACTTTCGCTATAGATCTTATGCCTGTTACACTGGGAAGTTTTGACATGGTGATAGGCATGGATTGGCTCTCTAATAAGCAAGCGAAAGTCATATGCCATGAGAAAATCATACGAATTCTATGGTGACGAAATCCTTACAGTCAGAGGTGATAGAAGTCGTGCAGTGATAGGCATCATCTCATACATGAAAGCACAAAGTTGTTGCGAAAAGATCGTTTGGCTATTCTGGCACTCGTCACCGATAAGCAAGCGGAAGAAAGGAGAATGGAGGACATTCTCGTGGTGCGTGACTTTCCAGATGTGTTTCCAGAGGATCTTCCTGGACTACCACCTCATCGCCAAGTGGAATTCCAAATCGAACTGACTCCGGCGCAGCCCCAATTGCTAGGGCACCTTATCGATTAGCACCGAACGAACTACAGGAGTTGTCATCACAACTTCAGGAGCTGTGAGATAAGGGTTTTATTCGACCTAGCACTTCACCTTGGGGAGCCCCTGTCCTTTTTGTTAAGAAGAAGGATGGCACGTTTCGAAATTGCATCGATTATAGGGATTTAAACAAGTCACAGTCAAGAACCCATACCCTTTACCTCGTATCGACGATTTGTTTGATCAGCTTTAGGGATCAAGCTATTATTCGAAGATTGATTTGAGATCAGGTTATCATCAACTTAGAGTCCGAGAAGAAGACATCTCCAAAACTGTGTTCCGTACTCGTTATGGTCATTATGAGTTCTTGGTCATGCCTTTTGGGTTGACTAATGCACCTGTGGTGTTCATAGACCTCATGAATTGCGTGTGCAAACCTTATCTCGATCAGTTCGTCATTGTGTTTATCAATGACATACTGATATATTATAGGACCAAGGAGGATCATGAAGAGCACTTACGAATGATCTTAGAATTATTGAAGAATGAGAAATTATACGCCAAATTCTCTAAGTGTGACTTTTGGATACGAGAAGTGCAATTTCTAGGTCACATTGTTAATGAGAAGGGGATACATGTTGATCCTGCCAAGATTAAGGCAATAAAGAATTAGGCTATACCCAAAACGCCAAGCGAGATAAGGCAATTTCTAGGATTAGCGGGATATTTCATAGAGGGATTCTCTAAGATTGCACAACCTCTCACAGCACTGACTCACAAGGGAACGGCATACAAATAGGGTGAGAGTCAAGAATCGGCTTTTCAGCTATTAAAACAGAAACTCTGTAGTGCACCGATACTGGCACTGCCAGAGGGAACAGATGATTTCGTGGTGTATTGTGACGCACCCATTCAAGGATTAGGTTGTGTCCTGATGCAACGTGACAAAGTAATAGCTTACGCCTCGAGACAACTAAAAGTTCACGAGAATAACTATACCACTCATGACCTGGAATTGGGTGCAGTAGTTTTTGCCTTAAAAAGATTTGGAGATATTACTTGTACGGTACCAAGTACACTATCTACATCGATCACAAGAGTCTTCAACATATCTTTGAGCAAAAGGAGTTGAATATGAGGCAATGACGTTGGGTGGAGCTTCTAAATGATTATGATTGCACTATCAAGTACCATCCTGGAAAGGCGAACGTGGATGCCGATGCCTTAAGCAGGAAAGAAACAGCTAAACCCAGACGGTGTGAGCCTTACAGCTTACAATCAGTACTCATCTGCCTGAACAAGTTAAGGAAGCACAGATAGAAGCCTTAAAAGAGGAAAATGTTAGTTCTGAGTCATTACGGGGAATGGATAAACAACTGGTGGTGAAAGAGGATGAAATTCGGTACTTTATGGATAGACTTTGGGTACCTGTCTATGGAAATATGAAGGATTTAGTTATGAGTGAGACACACAAGTCTAAGTAATCTAACATCCTGGATTTGACAAGATGTATCATGACTTAAAGGCACACTACTGGTGGACTAACATAAAGGCGGATGTAGCTACGTATGTGAGCAAGTGTTTGACCTGCTCGAAAGTAAAGGTAGAATACCAAAAACCATCCAAACTGTTACAACAACCTGAGATACCAATATGGAAATGGGAACAAATCTCCATGGATTTTATTACTAAGTTACCCGAACTGACACTTGTTGTGACACAATATGGGTTATTGTGGATTGGTTGACAAAGTCTGCTCACTTCCTTGAAATTAAGGAAACGGATAAGATGGAGAAATTAACCCGACTGTACCTTAAGGAAATCGTTTCGAGATATGATGTACCGATCTCAATTATTTCTGACCGCGACGCTCGGTTCACGTCATACTTCTGGCAATCACTGCAGAAATCTCTGGGTACGTGATTGGATATGAGTACTGCTTATCATCCACAGACTGACGGCTAGAGTGAGCGTACCATACAGACTTTGGAGGATATGCTACGTGCTTGTGTGATTGATTTTGGGAATAACTGGGAAGTTCATCTGCCATTAGTGGAATTTTCCTATAATAACAGTTATCACACTAGCATACAGACAGCACCTTTCGAGGCTTTGTATGGGAGAAAATGTAGATCGCCAGTTTGTTGGGCTGAAATTGGTGATAGTCAACTAACGGGCCCCGAGTTAATCTATGAGACAACTGAGAAGATTGTGCAGATACGGAACCGTATGGCTGCAGCACGAGACAGACAGAAGAGTTATGCTGACAAGAGACGGAAACCCTTAGAGTTTCAGATTGGTGACAAGGTCTTATTGAAAGTCTCACCATAGAAAGGCGTAGTTCGGTTTGGCAAGCGAGAGAAGCTAAATCCGAGGTATGTTGGACAATTCGAGATATTGGCAAGAATAGGTCCAGTGGCCTATCGACTAGCCTTACCTGATTCGTTAAGTGGAGTCCACGATGTGTTCCATGTTTCAAATCTGAAGAAGTGTCTATCTGACGAGACACTAATAGTACCGCTAGAGGAAGTTCAAGTGGATGAACAATTACGCTTTATCGAAGAACCAGTCAAGGTGATGGACCGTGAGATGAAAACAATTAAACAAAGCAAGATACCCATAGTCAAAGTTCGTTGGAACTCGCGATGTGATCAAATGAAGCTTAAGTATCCTCAACTATTCGAAAAGACGATGCCTGCAGATAAAGGTATTGATTTAAATTTCGGGACGAAATTTCTTTCAACATGGGGATGATGTGACAACTCATCCAAAACTCACTAGATTTTGATTTCTGTGTACCAATGCAGTAGACCGGTGATGGAACACTCTCACCATGTAACGCAAAAATTCTTTCAACATGGGGATAAAGTGACATCCGGTAATTTTCCGTTACCAAACTCCGTTAGTTCCGTTAAGTCTTGCATACACGTGTCATGAGCACACACTAGTCGTCGTTTAACGTTGAGGACCTAATAATAATTAATAATGTTAAATTAATGATAATTTAACTGGTTATGTGATTATTGCACTATGCTTATATGTTTGCGTGTTTTAAATACTAATTAGGAAATTAATCGCGTAACGTGGAAACGTGCGTATTAATTCGTATGTGTTGTGTTTTATAAAGATGAAATATATAATTGATGCTGTGAGTTTATATGCTTAATAACTTAGTTAGAAATCTTTTTAAAAAAGAGTTTGAAGACTAGTTTTTATAAAAATACAAAATATAAGTGTTAAAGGGGTAAATATGATTAATTAATTAAAACAAAACAATCCTAAACCCTAAACCCACCCCATCGGCCGCGACCACCATCCCCTCTCTCTCCCCTTTGCGAATTCAGCCAAGAACAAGCAAATTCCATTTGGTTTTGGTCGATTACAAGGTTTAGAACTCGTGGGAATCATCAATTTGAAGTTATTACACGTTAAAGGTGAGATTTTTACATGTTTTTTAGGGTTTTCATGTTGGCCAAAGGTTTCATTCGAATTTTGATGATGAATGTCGAATTTTTGTTGTTGTTTGATGATGCTTGTAGGTTAGTTAGATAGTATACATGTTGTTTAACGTCGATTATGCAATAATGATACGTTTTTGTTGAATTGTTCATAAACTTTGATTCAAGATGAACCCTAATTTGAAATTGATGTTGATTTTATGAAGTTGATGGTTGTTTGATGATTTCATGATGTTAGTTTGGTTGGATGAATGCTAGAATACATTTTTCTTGCAATAAATTGACGAATTGAAGGTTTTGTTCATAGGTTACTAATAATAGTAACTTTATTTTGTCAAGAATGCTGAATTAGGGATGAATGGATGTTATGGATATGTTTATGATGATGTTTAGATACTAGATTGTTGTTGTGAACTATGGAAATCCAAGAACACATGCTAGAATCCATACATTACTAAAGATAGTAACTTTTTAGTGTATGAATTGATGAATTATGTTAGTTTGGTGTTGTTGATCATGCCTAGTTATGTTATGAACTTGATTAGGTATGTAATTGATGAATTTGTGATTGTTATGGATGGTAGATCACTTTGGGTATTACTTTCCTAAAAGGGAAACTTTATTTTTGATGAATGTTGGATATTATGAATTGGACATGTTCTTGGTGTTAGGATCATGCTAGAGTGTTTATTGTAGGTATCTAATGTGATAGAATGTGTTATTTGAGTTGTATGGATGCTTAGTTGATCATGTGGGATTGATGAACTTTGATGATCATGTATGGTATTGAATGTTGATTAGTAACTAGGGCATCATGTTTGGGACTGGAAATTGATCATCTTGGTGTATGTTGAATGTAATGGACATGTTGAATGTGTTGTTGGATAGTATGGATGATTAATTTGGTAAATTATCTATTTTGGCCTGTTTATGATAATTCATAGTTATGGGTCATATGAGTAGGTTATGCATGATTTGACCTTTGTATGATGCATTAGTTGTGTTATAGATACACTGAGCATGCTAGTTGTTAGGGACTTGCATGACTTGTATGATATTTGGTAGTATGATGATTTAAGTAATACACTTGGGTAATGTAGCATCACATGTGATCCATTTGAATGTTAACCATGTATGATGTATGATTATGTTTGCTTAAATGGTTTATAACGCATAATGTCACCAACGGGTCAAAAGGGTCAACTGGGTCAAACGTGTTTCTTTTCTGAAACCTTGAGTCTTTGGTTGTAGTATACTTAGGGTTCCACATGTTCTTTGTTTACACGTACTTATGTACTTACGTGATCTAGGTAATCTCTAAAGGTTGTCTGTCCACTCTCACTTCCAAGTAAACCTTAAGTATTTGTACGCATGTCTGGTGAGTTCATGCCCCACTCTTTATTTAATCTCTTTTGGGGGAGATAACATACTGGTAATTTCACAAACGCTTTATATACTTAAGTGGTATATAATATTAATATAGTGTTGTTTACCATGGAAAAGTCCTCACACTTTCGAATTGTTAATATTGAATAGCGAGGAAACCTGGGTAGTACTACTGGGTCTGACGAGCCCCACCTGTGTGACTCGAGGTCAATCGGGTGCAATTTGTCCTAATGAACATTTGTCACGACCTGGTAAGTCGTGACAGGAGGCAAAAACTATCACAGTCAGCTTCAATTGCGAAATCACTATGAATTAATATTTATTGTCAATAGACTAGCTATCTGTTACAATACACTGCTTATATATCACAACTGTTAAACTGTTTATATTTGAACGCCAACTCTTGAACTCACCAACCATTGTGTTGACATTTTAGTATGCTATTCTCAGGTCGATAACTCAGCTTACCAGTAGGAGCACAACACGGGTCCAGCATACATTCTAAGGCTTTATTTTATAGACACATTTACTCGTCTGTTAATTATGGGTTTTAAACATTGGATGGCGCGTGTTTTGCCATATCATGTATTTTTGTATTTTGGGTTTGTCTAGTTTACAAAACGCTTCTGCATGGTTTTAAAGTTTGAACTTTGGTTTTGTTTTATTTTTAACATGGCATATGGAGTCGTTCTGAGTAACTATTGACTGTGATCCTGGTTTATTCACACGCCTCGCGGTAAAACTCTGCACGTGGATTTTGAGGGTGTGACATCAATAACTTAAAACCGAAAAGGCACGTAAAGCACTCGAATGAGAGTGTAGAAACGTGAATGGATAGGATGCGGAAATGGTTAACCTATTTTTGTGAAGATAATAAAAGATAAGAACACTGAAATACTTGAAGATGGGTAGTAATGATGGATAATCAAGAACTTAAGGATGTAACATAAATGATAAACTAAGAATCAATAGATACTCAAATGTTATGCCATAGGCATCACAAGATTATATTAACCCACCCTTCGCATGTTTTGCACTCCATAGATGAATGATCTACGAAGCCCTTTGGGGAAGCACTCAAGACATCTAGAAGACTCATTATGACCAACCACCACTATAAATGGAGTTCATGATCTATTTATAATGTTACATGCCTAAAACCCTTTATACAATAAATACACCAAATAATAATACAATAATATCATATCATTTGGTTCGGTTCGGGTCATCCATAGTCTTCATTATGTTGAACATTTATGGCTCATGTGGTAACTAGTTGTTCCCTATCAACAAATACATTTTACTTTAATGTTTAATAATCATCTAAACCAAATTAACTATAGGGTTTGAATTTCTCAAACCTAACAGAGACATTTGGTCATTTTTTCTTGTACAAAATGTATGTGCATTTTAATATGTTTTGTGTGTTTATGCTGAACTAGATTGCCAATAGAGTAAATTTCACTAACATTGTCATAAAAAATCTATAGATGCTCGATTTAATAGGTGATGGAATTTGAGCAGTAAGTTTCTTATCCAACATAATTTTGAGGTGACATTAGCAACCCCCTGCAATTCTACTTGAGCACTGGACCAGGATAGTAAGGATTGTCTTTTAGATGATCAATATAAAAGGTTGTCACCAATGTATACATGGTACTTTGAAGTTGATCTCGTATCTTGACATCCACATCAATTGGCATCTATGTAGGAGGTTAATGTTGATACTAAAGACTTTGAGATGTGAAGACCATAAGAAATTGTTCCCTGAACATACCGCATAATACGCTTTAGGGCGTGCATGTGGTCTAAGGCAAGGGGCATGTGCATATCGACAGATTTGCCAAACAACATAGGTATTGTAATGTGTCAGGTGTACTTTGAAAGGGAGTAAAGCGTTCAATAAGGGTTCTGATGAATTGCTTAGTCTGGTGTTTATATCCGTGAGAGTGTAGGACGGTTTGCATGAAGGGATACCGGGTTTTCGATAATTTATGTAGCATATTTACGTTGGATAAAAATAATGAATCACCCTTTAGTGTGACAACAATACCCAAGAAGTAACCTAGTGGCCCTAAATCTTTAATGACAAACTTAGTTTCTCTCCCCTCCCATTCTTTTCTCTGCTTAAGTGAACTTAAAAACATAATTTTCTTACTTAATTTTACTTCTTCCCAATAAGAACAAACTCTTGAACACAATTTTTTCCTTTCTTTTTGTTTCCTTTCTCTTCTCTCTTTTAATGAACTCAATAACACAATGTAAGGGGTATAATATATTTTTTTAATGAGGTGGCATCATGGAACGTAATAAGATAATAATATAATATTTTATTTTATTACATGGATAGTTAATGAGGAGTATTATAAATACATTTTATTACGGTACTTATTTACATTCTTAGCCTTCATATTGTTATTTTATTTTATTATTAATGCCTTCTATTTAGTAGCTTTTGTATTTAACATTGATATAATAACAAGAGTATTCCATTCTCTCCTTCTATCTATAGTCATATACTATTTGAATTTTATAATCATGTAATTTTAAAAATCATTTTTTTTAAATTAAAAAAGGTGATCAAACTTTATATATTAATAAACCTTAATTTTTAGTTTATTATTATATTTACATAAACATAGTTAAATAAAAATGCAATATCAACATCTATCTAACTCAAAAATGATAAAATTATACATTTTTATCTTATTACTCTAATAAAAAGTATCCTAAGAGGACATTTCACTCAATACTAGAGTATCAATATTATTATTTTTCGCTTAAATTACTTTTACTTTTTTTATGACAATTAGTAATTAAGACACTAACTTATTCACACATTTATGACTATTGTTTATAAGTTAATGTTTTCTAATCCAATTATCATTGCAAATGAGTTTCAATAATTGAAAGTATATAAACATTGATGATTTTAATCTTTTTATTTTCAATACGTGTAATACACGAGTTTCATAATAGAGCTTTTGAAAAGATAATAAAAATTTATTTAGTAAAATTTACCCGGAAAAAACATAAAAGTGTGTCGGAAAAAGACAAATACGATACAATGCGTCTTTATTACTAGATTAAAAATAACGCTACCTTTCTTTCCATTAATACGTGTGAAACAAACTCTGGATATCATCTCTCAATCATAAATTCCTCAAGTCTAACTAAAATCGTGTTTTTTTTCCAGCAGTCTCATAAAACCTTAAACTGGTGATAAGATCTAAGACAAGAATATGAACATTTCAATTCTCATACCTAGAGGTTTTGTCATGATGACAACTACTATGGTTGGACTAACGAGAGTGATTAGGACGATTGATCCAACACAATACTTGTTAATATGGAGAGCAGTCGCCTGGAGATCAACATATAATGTTGGAGTTCTTTATGGTAAGTACATAATTTATACTACATATGGTTTATTTGATTCAAACTGATACTCTCATCTAGCAGTTTCAAAATCCCCTCACATAAATTTCTCAAAATCACCAACTCTTTTCATCCAAACACCGGATACGCCTAAAGAATATTATACGTTAATTATTTTAGTCTACACAAAATTTTAACACATCTTAACTCTATTGATAAAGTAAATTGAAATAGTTAATCACGAAAACTAAAAAATCTAGAAAAAGCTTGCATATATCTTTTTGAAGAAAAAATTACTATACAAAGTCTAATTTGCGTATTATGTGTATTAAGTAATCTGAGGCATTGATCGTTTCAATGTTTGGCTCATATTATTTGTATGATTATTCTACCATTCTTACGTGATAATTCTACCTTTTATGCTTGATAATTTAATTAACACAGTTAATACTTCGTACGCAAAGAATTTTTTGTATCCTAACTTTTCTTTACTTTTTTAATTGTTATAAAATGATCTTTTTTCCTTCAATAAAAACTTATTTTCTTTTCAATGATTATAACAAGATGTGTTTTAGGCCGTAGTTGTTTTATTCATAAGATGATGGCCATGGACTAATGATAATGTCAATGTTTTCCATGATATGAATGCGGTTTTTCATTCCATACATCTTTTAGTTTTCTTAACACCATAATTAACTTTTGTTCATAAATAATATAATTGTAAGGCTCCGTTCCTGGGCACCTCACAGCTGGTCTTTCATCGCACATAAAACGTATATTTGCATAAACTTAATATAATCATGCAGCGGAATTTCTAAGATAAACTTTTCTTTTACTATAAATACTTTTGCCATTTAATACAACGTACGTCAATTACAAAATATCTAATGTTGCATTACATCACAAAAGCACTATTACAAAGATTACATCGTTACCGATTACAAAATGGTCATATACAGTGACCTCTAGTATAGAAATATTAAATTTTTCATCATAAAGAAGATTCCTTAAGTAATCCCGTTTATCGGGATCCTAAAGGAATCTTGCACTTCCATGTAACACAATGTGTTGCGCGCATTATGGGCCCACAACACATTGCATGACAGCATTATCAAAAGGAGAATGCCATCCCAAAAGAGCTGAGTAGCCGCCTCGTGCCATCCCCAGCAACACTACCTGCCAACTGGAAATACATAAAAGTCAGCGTTGCTGAGTGAGTTCTAGTTTTATAATAAACATACTCTATTTACATTATAAACCATTTCTTCCTTTCACATGATCATACATCATACGTACACATAGATAATATTCTTTATTATCTTCATCGTTCGTTATACATCATTATCTTTCAGTTCTCGTATGGATCATGTCAGGCTCTACCCACTTCATAGCACTTGACTATGATTACTGTGGTCGAATGACAAGGATCCCGTTCATCTTTGCTTGCACATTGAATACTTTTTGTACCACTACCATATGCTATACCCCAATCAGTCTTAGCTACTAGGCCGTGAATCAATAGAGCGTATGCCACAGTACTAGTAGGTAAGCGGTAGTGGTACCATGACCAGGGTCAATCACATAGAAGGACCCGTTACCTTAATTCAATGCTTGCAAGACTTAGTTCGTTCATTCATTAATGCATGTATTCATCATCATATTTCCTTTTCATTCATTCATTAATACATGCATTCATCATCATGTTCCTCTTTCATTATCTTTCACTTTACGTTACATAATACTTCATTCATTCATTTCCATAATTCGTAAAGTTTTCGGAAAGATAAACATACATAATCATAAGGAACATACATATATCAGTCATACATCATCATACATGGCATCATACGTACATAGCCTACAGACATCTACAGGCACTTACAGAAACTTCCATGTAAGGACCTACTCCCACGTTTTTCCCAAAAGCCGGGACTCAACTATGCATCTTCTCGAGCGCAATAGCCCTAATTGTCCCTCCTATACCTTGAGGACTCATACTAGGACCTCATACAACACGCCCAAGTCCACAATCATACCTTAAACTTACTACACGATGGTACACCCAAATAGGTCAAACATACACATTTCAATAAACAGGTTTATATGTGTTCCAGCCCCAAAATCGTTTAAAACAAGTAAATGAGGGGTCATAGAACTCACCTGTGCTTGATAAGCAGCTTCTCAATCAAGCTTTAAAGATGAGGGTCACGCTACACTGCCTGCAGATAAGTTAACACTCAAACGAGTTAATTTCTGCCTAAATTCGCTACTAAGTTCGCTGCTAGTTTCGCCCATAGTTTCGCCCATAGTTTCGCCCGTAGTTTCGCTTGGTGAACAGCAGTTTCGCTGCTAGTTTCGCTGGGCAGCATTCTGCCAGTTTCGCTGAACAGATTCGCTGCCTTGAGCGCCCAACTTTCGTTGGAATTCCCTAGTTTCGCAATGTCTAAGGGTCAACCTGGGCACCGGCGAAGTTATCAAAGAAACCATAGTTTCGCCCCAGCGAAACTGTAGTTTCGCTGAAACCTCTAATTTCGCTGCATAGTTTCGCTGAATGAGTGCTTAATTTCGCAGAACGAGCTGAAAATTACGAATCAACCCATTTTAACCCAAAACTTCGATCTTTTACACCCAAAACCTTGGGTTATCATCCAGGAACCTATATCTAAGCTTTTTACACGTTTTCTTACCTAAAAACGTGCGTTTTTGGGCGATTCTTGCCACTTTTAAAAACCCAAAACTTAAATCCGGGTTTTTCACAAAAAGGAGCAATTAGACTACGTTTCTTACCTTGATTCTTGTTGTTTGGGAGTCCACGAACACCAGCCTTCGATCTCTTGACCAACCGAGCCTCGATCCGACACTTTCTCTCTCTACACTCTCTCTCTAGAACTAGGTGTTGAAGTGCAAATGAGAGTTGCTCAGCTGATCCATCTATATATATATCAGGCGTTCCCGTGACCTTAAACTCGTTAAACTCGTGACCCGAAGGGTTAACTCGGTCTAACACCCACAACCATCCCATATTATTAAATGGCCTCATCTAAGCCCATTATTATTATTTGACTTGCTTAGAAAATTTTTTTTCAGGTGTTACAATAATAGTTTAAAGCCTTTTTTATTTATCCAGATATCAATTAGATATCAATTAAATGTAACATATGAAGATAGTAGATGCCACTGTAGAAAGACCCGAAAGTATATAAGTTTACAAAGCTATTATGATACGACACATGTCACTGGGGAGAGAATGCGTCAAAATTAAGCACAAGGCCAAATAATGATGCTATATATAACTAGCTACCACATTAGTTAAGCAACTTATATAAATAAGGAAAAACTTTATAGAAATGTAATCAAATTTTACAATTGTTCCAATTAAGTAACTAAACTTTTTTTGTCTTAATCTAATCACTCAACTTATAAGTGATGTGCTAATTCTATATATTTTACATGTTTAACAGGTTAAAGTGCTTACATGGCTTTTTTTATTATTATCATTTTATTTTGTTTAATTAAAATTAACACTTATTAATTTAAAATTATTATTAAATTTGGAAACCTATCTTGAAATCATTTTTTCAGAAATTAAACTTTAATAGATGGTTGTAGCCTTGTAGATGCAATGGTAGCTATTGTAATCTAATCAAGTTTAATTTATAAAAAAATATTGAGTTAATTAAAATAACTAGGTTTAATCCTTCACGCGCGTTACGCGAGGAATTCCGCCACGAATCAAAATATTAAAATGCAGATGCTAAAAAACGTCGTAGAGGTCGTCAGAATGACGTAAAACCGTAACACATCAGGAAAGGTATAAAATCATGTGTTTGAGTTAAAAAAAACAGAAAAAAAAACAAACCAAAATACAAAGAACAAAATCTATCGGCTGACTCTAATAAACCCAATGTTTAAATTCTTCCAACATAATGAATCTAACTTAACGAAGATAAATGTGAAAATAAAAGCTAAACCATTGTTAGGATCTTGAAGAAGGAATGAAGCAAGAAACAGAGGTGTTAGTAGAAATTGAGTATATCTCATCCCTTGAAACCCTTGATCAATATCTCTTTTTCCTTGACATCTAGTTTTGCTAAACGAACATGCAATGCAAGAAACAAAAATATAGAAAACAAAAATGAAATCAGACAATAAAAATTAAAGATAAATTCATGGGTATACTTTGACTCTATCATATCTACATACAGTTGGGGGCTAAACCACAACATATCCATCAATTTCACGTAAGAGCCTATGTGCACAGAAACCTCTTAACAAATCAGAAGCCAATAAACTTACAGAAACATGAAACACCGAACCTCAAAATGCCAAATAATGGTGTCAGGCATTAAAACAATTCATAGGAGCCATGAAAAAGGTTAAACCTTGCTACTTTGATGCTTGTTTTTTACTATTTCCTGTTGACGTATGTCCAGACTCCAGATATAGGTTATCATAAAGCAAATAAACAATTATGCCTCTTAGAGGTTTGATTATGACATCATCATGTAATTTAAGTCTCGTAAATAACTAAAATAAAATATAAAGACTACATGATAAAAGTAGGAGTAAATTTCGGTTTTGGTCCCTGTGGTTTAATCATTTTAACCATTCCAGTCCAAAAAGGAATCTTTGATCATATCATGCCCTGTGGTTTCATTTTTGTAACGGTTTTGGTCCCTGACGCTAACTCTGTTATTTTTTATAGTTAAATGTGAGGGTACTTTGGTCATTTTACATTTGAAGGGCTACTTATGTAAATTATATTAGATTAGGATAATTGTCGTAATTTTTTAAAACAATAAAAAATAAAAAAATAAAAAACTTAAATCTATTCCAACCCAAACCCCAACACTCCCACCATCCTAAAATCAGAACCCTAGCACCCACAACCCCTTCCTTCACCTCTCTCTGTCACCTCTTCTTTCTCTATGTTAAGTTCTAGGGTTCTACCACTTCTCATTCTCCGGCCACCGGACAACCACCATCTCACCGGAACAACAACCTCTCCGTCAACACCACCACCGTAAACCACCTACCATGGCGACGGTGCCGTCGAAGCACCACCAACCACCACATAGGTTCTCCCTCCCCTTCCTAAAGTGGGGCCAGAGCAACAACAACAACTGCCGCCGCCGCCACCGCACCTCTCCTCTCGCCGACGCCTCCGACTCCGACCTCAACAACCGCCGACCGCCTCACAGCTGTCGCGACGACGCGACGACAGACGGAGATAGCGGTGGCGTGGTGGTTAACAACGACAACGGGAAATTGATCGAGGTTGATGTGGCCTCGACGGCTAACGTAGACGTGAAGCCATGGAACCTGAGGCCGGGGAGGTTCGTGATCGATGCGGTTGATGGTGGCGCTGCGGTGGCCGGGGTGGCGAGTGCGAAGGGAGGGCTGGCGGTGAGAGGCGGAGCTGCGGCGGCGATGGAGGAAGAGGAGGAGGAGCACGGGAAGAAGATGAAGAAGAGGAGGTTATGGATCTCGTTGTCGAATGAGGATATTGAAGAAGATATATATGCGTTCACTGGTTCGAGATGAAGAAGAGGAGGTTATGGATCTCGTTGATGAAGAAGATGAGGTTATGGATCTCGTTGCTGCAAGCAGTGGTGCAAGGGGAGGGGGTTGTGGGGGTTAGGGTTCCCATTTTAGGATGGTGGGAGTGTTGGGGTTTGGGTTGGAATAGATTTAAGTTTTTTATTTTTTTATTTTGTAATGTTTTAAAAAATTACAACAATTATCCTAATCTAATATAATTTACATAACTAACCCTTCAAATGTAAAATGACCAAAGTACCCTCATATTTAACTATAAAAACTAACAGAGTTAATGTCAGGGACCAAAACCGTTACAAAAATGAAACCACAGAGCATGATATGATCAAAGATTCCTTTTTGGACTGAAATAGTTAAAATGGTTAAACCATAGGGACCAAAACCGAAATTTACTCTAAAAGTAGCATACGTTGATTTAGGTTAGATGATAAAAGAAATCAAGATTCGATGTCAATTTCTTTCCTAGTGATAGAGTACAGACATTTAATTCATAGAGTCCACATCTGAGCCGAAAACTTGCTTCTTGGCCTTCGTGAACGCTGAACTGGCGAATAACCCTTCCGATATGCACAAAATACTATCAGATTCCAATCAAATGAAACAAATGGTCCTTCTCGTGTCTTTGTCGGTGGTGTTGCAGAAGAAACCAGCCTTCTTCTTCGTATCTCTCACTTGTACCCCAAACAAACCCCAGGCAACGACCACAAACAATAGTAAATCGACACCCTAAATCTTGTGAGAGTCGTTCCATTATTTGCCAGAAAAAAAGATGCAAATCAAGCGAGCTACAACTTCAAAACTCCCCGATAAACATTGAAATTAAGTCACTAGTGAGTTCATTGAGTTGACAATGAAGTTCATCATCATCGTATCCTCTTCTAGGTATGACGACACCACCACCCCCTGCGACTACTGCCACCACCGCATGGCCACCGTCTTCTGCCGCGCTGACTCCGCCAAGCTCTGCCTACTCTGCGACCACCACGTCCACTCCGCCAACACCCTCTCCGGCAAACACCTCCGATCGCAGATCTGCGACGGCTGCCGATCCGCCCCCGTCGCCGTCCACTGCTCCACCGACAACCTCGTCCTCTGCCGCGAATGCGATTGGGACGCCCACGACGTTTGCTCCGCCCCACATGATCGGACTCCGGTTGAGGGTTTCACCGGAACCCCGTCGCCGGTGCATCTCGCGTCCAATTGGGGGTTGGATCTCCCCCATCACCACCGCAATCGCCACCACCATCGCCACCAACAGCTGCCGGAGACGGAGGAGAGGAAAAACGACAAGTTGAATTTGAATGTGAATGTATGGTGATGCTACGATGATGGTGATGCGCTGATGTGATTAGGGTTAACAGGGGATAGGGAAAGGGGAGACAGTGCGACCGTCGCAATGGTGGCGGTGATGCTTAGTGGTTGGTGTAACAAAGATGGGCAGTGGAGATGGATGGCAATAGTGTGAAGGTGGCTGGAAATACCAAAATTGCCCCTTGATGAATAGTACTATTCATCAAGTCACATCAAAATTGGTTTTTTCATATTATAGAATTATAAAAGTTGATTATATTTTTACGAAGTTTTTCCTATAAATAATTATGCAACTTATATGTGATTACACACCTTATATGATAATCACACAATATATGTTTATATTACGCACAATAATTACGCAATCTATACCCACAACACATCAATGTTTTTAAGATTTTTAGAAAAATATAGCAATATTATAATTAGATTAAACAAGAAATGAAACTTTAGGTCCTACATACGCAAGTAACTAAATCAAGGAATGAAATATGATAAGAAGTTTAACCAAATTTATACAATACATGCTATCATCTGTCTAGTCCTGGTATAATAAAATTAAATAGTGGTCGTTACATTTAATCCAAAACCTTTCAAAAGGTTTGATGTACATGTGATTATCATAAATAAATTTTACATAGCTAGCTATTTATACTTTAGATAGTTGCTACATGATAAATGGCAATTTGATTAAAAAGATTCAGAAATTGAACACAATAAATTTAGAATGTCGCATTATCACTTCATGGGTCCAAACAATAGATAAACTTAAAAGCTATAAAACAATTTCAAGTAGAAAAAGAAATCCTTGATGATAGGTCGTACCAAATTCCAGCCAACACAGAGAGCAACTACAGAGACTTACATATTAATATAATATGCAGAAATAAAAAATAAACTAAAAACATATATGATTGATCCAATATCACATGCATATACATTAATAAAGATTCAAAAGCTATAATAAAATTCTTGGCTTTCATTCGAATCTGCCATAACAGCAATCAACATATGTTAGTTCAAAACTGTCAATCATATATCGAGTCTATTTTATTTTTTCGTATATTCCTCAAAACTGTCATAAATCATGATTCTTACATATATGTTTGTTTTTCTTTGGAAATTGATTGATGGAGCATATAAAATCTATTTGTTTTCACCTTTAGCAGACTAATATTCATATATGTTAGACAAAACACAAATGTTCGAAGGGCATGGACAAAGTTATTTCATTAAGTTTTATCACCACCTACCTAGTTTCAGTGGCATATTGTTCCTGACCTAAACTTTATTTCACTTTCTTCTTGAAAGTTTATAGTATAAAAATGCTTTCTATAGGCGTGAACATGTTGTATGACTTATGTGCTAACTGGAGGAGAAGGTAAAAATGGAAACATCACAGATACAAATCATACATGGAAGGCACAAACGTGTACCACGAACTACTTTGATCCAAACCATAGAAAAGTGCCTGTTAATGGAAAAGAAGCAGACGTTTACCCATATAAGGAAGAAGCAAGAGAAGCTAAAACCACAGGATCAACTAATCGAAACCATTGAAGCAAAAAATTGATGTGTTTGCAGAGGAAGATGAAAAGACAGGCATAAACATACCCGTAACAACTCTGATCGAAACCCTAAGGAAATCCATGTTGAAGGAGAGGAATCAGACATCTATAAGGGAGGGGTAAGAGATGGTAAAACCAAAAAATCAACTCACCAAAACCATTGATGCGGAAAAGGGATGCGTATTTGCAGAGTAAGATGAGGGAAGTATAGGTCGATGAAGGAGAAGGCGGTGGAAGAACATAAAGCCAGAAAAAAGTCTGCTTTGTGAGGTTGTACATGACGCTTTATGTGTGTGAAGTTTGGTTTTTAAAGTATAGTGTACAATAGAATAAAAGTCTCAATTTTATCATATCTGAATAAAAAGGTTGTAAAAGAGTTATGAAGTCGAAATTCTTTTTCAACAACTGTTCCAATTCACATATCCGTATCATTTCTTCCGTAATAATAGTTTATATTAAGTGTTATAATTGCTTAATCGCTTTAATTTATTGAGTCTCTATATGAATGACTCATACTCAGATAATTCCCTTTTATATATGTCATTATCATTTCATATAATAATAATATATTATGCAACGTAAACTACTTAACTATATCCAACTTTTTTATTACAACGATAATGATAATTACAATATTTAAAATTTAACTATACGGATAATAATAATATTAAAACTTGAGACGAAAATATATACACTTTATTATATCACACATAAGAATGTGCCAAAGGTTGGGTATGAGACGCGTTTGATCGGCTTTAAACGCGGTGGTTCGGAGAGATTCAAAGATTTACCCACAAAATCAAACCCAAAATCAAAATCAAAACCAAAATCACAATCAAAATCAACCACCATACTTTCTCTCTTTCTCTCTCTTCTTCTTCGCAAAAGATCCCCACAAATCGAGAAAGGAGACACAAACAACATCACCCATCATCCCTCTTCTTGATCCCCTAATTTTATGAGACCCCATAATCATCACCCTCGTGTTCCATGATCTCTGCTTGAATCAAGAAGAAATTCAATCGGCGACGACGATTTCAAGTCATCAGGCCGATTATTAATCAACTATGCTGTCGTTACAGACCGATCTGCGGCAGCAATTTCAGCAGCAGCAGCATCAGTTGCTGCAGCAGGCTGCTAGGGTTGCGTATAATAATGGTGATCATCCGCGTGAGTCTTCGTTTGTTTTGTCAACGGAGATTGATCCTGCGTCGTCGAGCGTTAATCTTAAATTCTCGCAAGGGCTTGATGTTCGTGAAGGTTTGATTTGGTTTGCTCTTTGTGGTCTGGATTGTAGGATGATGCTACTTAGGGTTTTTGTTTTTGTGTGTGGTTATGTTTTTGATTGTGGGTATCTGGAAGTTCGTTTTAGGGTTTTGAAAATTGGGGAGTAAAGTAGCTAAATTTGCGGTCAGTGTTTTGTGTCTGACTTCTCAGATGATCAATTGTAGTTTAATTCTGTTGTTAGTGGATCACAAGTTGTAGTTCTCTTTTGTCCTTATAACCTTTAATTATTTTTAAAATACGTATTTTTGGTTCAACAAGTTTTGGGCAATGTGAACCCTTCTGCAGTAAAGGTTCATAGAACGAGTAAGATTAATGATCAAGTCAAGATGATTGCCAGTGCTAGACAAAGAGGAGTGGTGAGCAAAAGAGCTAAATGTTTTTTTTTTCTTTGTGATTTGAGGTTGGGTTGCATTTGATTATTCAACTATGTGGTGATCCTTTGGCATAAAATGTTAGACCTTTGTGGTTCGGCTGAGATTCTATCCTATCTATTGTTTTCACTTTTTGTTTAGGTATTGTTATTTGCCATGCATTGTACTGTTCTTATGTGTTTGTGAGGGAAAAAATAGCAAATTTAAGGGAAAAAGATTACCTAAATATAGTTAGATTCCTGTTCAATTGCATATGTATAAGTATGCAGTCTTTTGTTTTGTACTATTTGTCTTGGAAGCTGAAGATATTGTTTACGTGCTACAGCTGATGAAGATATGCTCATGTCCCTTGCTCATCAGAAATACAAGTCGGGGGACTTTAGACAGGCATTAGATCATAGCAAAGCTGTTTATGACAGAAACCCTATGCGAACAGATAATCTTCTTCTCCTGGGGGCAATATATTATCAGGTTGGTTGAACCTGATTTATGTAGCTTATTGCTTTCTAGTTTAATGCATGGTTCTCACAGAAGTTTTGTTTACTGTTATTTTAGTTACATGACTTTGATATGTGCATTGCAAAGAATGAAGAAGCCCTCCACATTGATCGAAATTTCGCAGAGTGCTATGGGAATATGGCAAATGCATGGAAGGTTAAAGATCGTTTCTGAAATTTCTGGTGCATTGTTTGTTTGTATATGCGCAGTATGTAAAGTTTTTGATTCATTTTTTCTGTTTACACTTTACAGGAAAAGGGGAATATTGATGTTGCAATCCGTTATTACTTGGTTGCAATTGAGGTATGTTGGTTTTTATTGGATGATCAATTTAGGCTTCTAGTTTTTAATTTTTGTCTCATTTCATGGTGGTACTTTTCTTTTCCTCCAGAATTCTAGGCTACATGCTTATAGAGATAGGGAGAAGTTCTCTTAATAGCATAGCCGCGTAACAATTTACTAATATTAAGATTTTGACAAATGCATGTCATATTCAAGTCTGCAATTGTATTTTACAAAGACAATAATATGATTTGTGCAAATGTATAGAGAAAAAAACTACTTCTTTGCTTATTTCTATAAGTATGATTAATGCAGCTTCGTCCCAATTTTGCGGATGCTTGGTCGAACTTGGGAAGTGCTTACATGCGGAAAGGAAGGCTAACCGAAGCTGCTCAATGCTGTCGCCAGGCTCTTTCATTGAACCCTCGTTTGGTAAGAGTTCTACCAATCTTACTCTTATGATTTACTGATCGATTCTATTCTAACCATATAGTTCTTCTGCCTGTTTCTGTAGGTTGATGCTCACAGCAACCTTGGGAACTTGATGAAAGCTCAAGGATTAGTTCAACAAGTAAGAAAACTTGACCAGCATGTCATCTTGTTATGTTATAAATGTAATTGTGTTTAATTTGCTTTGTACATATCGTCTTTTGTCATTCACATGTGAGGTTCAGAGATAGTGTGAAGGGGAATTTCCATCAGGATTTTTTTCTTCAAGATTTTAATGGGTCATTTTGAAGCCCCTGCTATATGTTGAGAACTGTTTTTTAAACAGGCATACAATTGCTATGTGGAGGCACTTCGAATACAACCAACTTTTGCCATTGCTTGGTCTAATCTTGCTGGACTTTTCATGGAGTCTGGTGATCTTAACAGGGCACTCCAGTATTATAAGGTATTTATTTTTCTGTTGCTTCTGTCTGATGGCTGGTTTGTTAAACTTATCACTATGTTAAAGATGACCCAATTTCGTTTAGCTGCTTAAAAAGTTTCCTGACTTGTTGACAAAGTCATGTTTCAAGTTTGTTTGTTCATCTACCAAGTTTTGGTTTGTTTTCGTTGTATGCAAGACTGCAAGTGTATATCATGTATTATTTGGTTAAATTTACTCTCAACGTGGGACTTGCATATTGCAGGAGGCAGTCAAGCTTAAACCAACATTTTCTGATGCCTATTTGAACTTAGGAAATGTATACAAGGTGAAGCTTTTGTCGTTTGTCCTCGTATTTCTTAATAGATAAGAATGCTAGGAAAAAAAGTGAATTAAGTAGGTTTACTTTGCACTAAATAGGCTCTGGGAATGGCTCCAGAAGCTATTGTATGTTATCAGCATGCTCTTCAGTCTAAACCAGACTATGCCATGGCTTTTGGTGAGTAATACTTAAATACTTTTTCTTCTATGTTCTACATGAATCGAAAGTCATCCTCTGTGGTATGTTGGCATTTTTCAGGCAATTTAGCTAGTATATATTATGAGCAAGGTAACTTGGAGATGGCAATTAACCATTATAAGCAGGCTATTGCCCGTGATACTGGATTTTTGGAAGCATATAATAATCTTGTGAGCCTGTTTTTCTTCTATGTTTATTATTATGTAAACTTGAGCTTCATGTTTTTGTTTCGTTTACCTATGTTTCTTACTGTATTATGTTCACTAGGGAAATGCACTTAAGGATGCTGGCAAAGTTGAAGAAGCAATTCATTGCTACCGTGTATGTTTTTTTATATTGTTTTTCATTGGTATTATTCTACTCTGAAGCTTTTCACTGGCTTAGTTGTGACTGGATTTCTTTTTTACAATTTAGCAATGCCTATCTTTGCAACCTAGCCATCCTCAGGCTCTCACTAATCTTGGGAACATTTACATGGAATGGTATGTTTATATATGTAGGCTGATTTATGATAAAATTATTTGAAAAGCAATAAAAATCCTTCATGAAATAGAATAGCTATATATGTTAAGTAATCTTAAAAAGATGTTTTAATACTCAGGAATATGATGACGGCTGCTGCGCAGTGCTACAAGGCAACTTTAACTGTAACAACAGGATTGTCTGCCCCTTTTAACAATCTGGCAATAATATACAAACAACAGGTAAAGAGTCTATGTTATGTTCTAAATAACCTTTGCGTGACCATCATGCTTTTTGTTATAGCTTGTTAAAGAGTCTATGTTATGTTCTAAATAACCTTTGCGTGACAACTGATTAGTGAATATGTGATTTAACCTATAGGGCAATTATGCGGATGCTATATCCTGCTACAATGAAGTTCTTCGAATCGATCCACTGGCAGCTGATGGTCTTGTTAATCGTGGAAACACTTACAAGGAGATTGGAAGAGTTAATGAAGCAATTCAAGACTACTCACATGCGATTGTTATACGCCCAAACATGGCTGAAGCTCATGCTAATCTGGCTTCAGCTTATAAAGACAGGTATCTTTTAGATTATTCTGAGTTCTGAGACATTTAACTTGTTCTTGGTCATTTTCAAACAAATTTTAACACAGTCTTTTAATTTGTAGTGGACATGTAGAAGCAGCTATTAAAAGCTACAGACAGGCACTGGCCATACGCCCTGATTTTCCTGAAGCAACTTGCAATCTGCTGCATACATTACAGGTATTAGGCTACCACCCCTATCTTTCAACAGCTTTTTTTTTATTGGATTTTAAAAAGTTGGCTTGGTATATTGGATATAAGCTTGAAGATTGCTGTTGTTTGGATCATAAGTTTTTTTTTTTTGTGTTCTTTGGAGAAAGTTGACTGTGTTCGTTTCTATGCTTCTAGCTAATTGGACGTTTCTGAGATTTGTTCGTTTTCATTTTCTTTTTCTAGTGTGTATGTGACTGGGATGACAGAAAAAGAATGTTTGTTGAAGTTGAAAGCATACTTCGGAGGCAGATCAAGGTTTTGACAGTATCTACTTGAAGTTGCTTTGTTTTCAATATCCTCACAATTGTTAGTCTTTTCGTCTGTTATAGCATAGTTTTAACTTTTAATGCACTGATAATTTCCATCCAGATGTCAGTTATTCCAAGTGTCCAACCTTTCCATGCAATTGCATATCCCCTTGATCCAATGCTTGCACTTGAAATCAGGTATGCGCATAATTTACATGAGTTGGAATTGTATTGACGTAAATTTTAATTGGGTTCCTTTTTCCCTTTTTTAGTCGCAAGTATGCTGCACACTGTTCTGTCATTGCAAGCCGCTTTTCGCTTCCTGCTTTTAACCATCCTCTTCCACTGCGGATAAAAACTACAGGGGGTAACAATCGGCTGAAAATCGGGTAAACACATACGAGATTTAATTTTTTAATATTTGGATCATTATATGACTTAGCGACTTACTGGAATACTGTTGCTGCTTGTGTAGATATGTCAGCAGTGATTTTGGAAACCATCCGCTGTCACATTTGATGGGATCAGTGTTTGGCATGCACAATAGAGACAATGTTGAGGTTTGCTGATCCAAGATTTCCTTTATGAATTTTAGATTTTAAATTCTGGGTTGAGATAGAACCGTGTTTGGAATATAGGTATTCTGCTATGCTTTGAGTCCAAATGATGGGAGTGAATGGAGGCTCCGTATTCAGTCAGAAGCAGAACACTTTAAGGATGTGTCAGCAATGACTTCTGATATGATCGCTAGACTGATAAATGAAGATCAAATACAAATACTTATTAACCTAAATGGGTATACCAAGGTATGAGATAACTAAACCATCATGTCATCAGTTTGCAGCTTTCTTTGATTGAAAAGTTTTTTTCATAGTTTCCAGGTCATGATTTAGATTTGTCAGTATTAATCACATTTCAGAATCATGCATTGGTGATAGTGATTTTGAGTCACACTTTATTTAGAGAGCTTGGCCATGTTCTCTCTGGTTTCAGAAGGGTAACTATAGAGAATAGAGAAACTAGGAATTATACCTCATAAGGCTTTTTTTGGCTAGTTTTGTTTTTCCTGTTATTTCTCTCTGTTGTCACATTAATTTGGTAGTTGAAGTTTATTAATGATCTGCTGATCCTTTTTACTTCATGCACTTAGTTTTAGATTGTTGATAGGATTATAGGAGTCTTACATTTTGTTTATACTGATATTGCAGGGGGCTAGAAATGAAATATTTGCTCTGCAACCTGCTCCCATTCAAGTCTCATATATGGGGTTCCCTGGTACAACTGGTGCAAGCTACATACAGTATCTGGTCACAGATGAAGTAACTTTCTCTCTTATCGCTCTCTCTCTCTCTGTATCTTATCTCTAGTTGGTGCTGATAGCTGAAATATCTGGATTCCTTTGGCAGTTTGTTTCTCCAACTAGGTTTGCTCATATTTACTCTGAGAAGCTTGTGCATCTCCCTCATTGTTACTTTGTAAACGACTACAAACAGGTAGCCTTCTCAGTGCAAAATTTGGATTTTGTCATTTTCATGAGCATATTTGTATGCTCACTAATATCTTTTTATGGTTGGTTTCAGAAAAACCTTGATGTACTGGATCTGAACTGTCAGCCGAAGCGGTCAGCTTATGGTTTGCCAGAGAACAAGTTTATATTTGGTTGCTTTAATCAGCTTTACAAGATGGATCCTGAAATCTTTACAACCTGGTAAGATGTCTATTCGTGTCAAATGCATCCGTAACCAGTTTTTTAACCACTTAACTTGATGTTTCAGGTGCAATATCCTAAAGCGTGTTCCAAATAGTGCACTTTGGCTTTTGAGATTCCCAGCTGCTGGTGAAATGAGACTCCGTGCCTGTATGTGTGTTTATTAATGCTGGTATTCTATCATCTGCATGTGTAGGAACTAGGAACTTGTGTTACCATTTCATGTTTGCTTCTGTAGATGCTGCTGCGCAGGGGGTGCAGCCAGACCAGATTATTTTTACCGATGTTGCTATGAAAAACGAACATATCAGACGCAGTTCTTTGGCAGATCTATGCCTTGATACGTATGTGGATTTATTTTTATTGTTGAATTAAGTATCAGAGAGTTGTTATCTAGATGCATTGATTGGTTATAACTATTTATTCTGTTTGAGTAGGCCGTTATGCAATGCACATACAACAGGCACTGATGTACTTTGGGCTGGTCTGCCTATGGTGACCCTTCCCCTCGAGAAAATGGCCACTAGAGTTGCAGGCTCACTTTGTTTAGCCGCTGGAGTTGGCGAGGATATGATCGTCAACAGGTTGGTGGTTCAATTTCTTTAACAAAATATTGAAGCAGCAGTTTTGAATTTGGGTTTTTCGTCTTAATCGACTGTCCTTTTTTCAGTATGAAGGAGTATGAAGAGAGGGCAGTGTATTTAGCTCTTAACCGGTCAAAGCTTCAAGAGTTGACCAACAAACTTAAAGCATCACGGCTAAGCTGTCCTCTGTTCGATACATCCCGCTGGGTAAGCAAGCCATTTTATCCTTTATAGTCGATATGCGAAATCCATATTTTTCCCTCTTTGCCTATTTATGGTCAATAATTGTTCATGTGGTTGTGAAATTGCAGGTGAAAAATCTTGAAAGATCGTACTTCAAGATGTGGAATCTGCACTGCTCAGGGCAACAACCTCAACACTTCAAAGTGACAGAGAATGACTCAGAGTACCCTTATGATCATTAATGGTAGGTGAGTGTTAATGAGTAAGAAGATGATGTAAATCCTTTTATTATACTGCGGTTGTTTAGGATTATGTGGACACCTAGTATCTAAAAGTGCTTTGAGGTATGCAAGGAGTTATATGAGAGATGATTTACCCTTGTATCTTGTATTATCTTTATCAAAATATGACTTCTTGACTGTTAGTGGAAGTTGTCCCTCGCACACTGCATCAAATATCAAAGCATTTTCGATGCACAGTTGCACATCACGTTTATCATATGCTAGGTTGCTTTCGACACCGACCAGTGTGTCGACCGTAATCACCACAACTTGTCTAGCAGTAGGGTTATCGTTGGTATTTCGGCCCTAACCACCTCTATAATTTTGAATCTCTTTAGAGAAATAAAAAACTAGAGAGGGGTGTGTATTTGTGTCTTCTTACAAGAACAATAATAGGATGTCACCTTTCTCAACTACTCATGTTCAAGTTAATCGTATTTTACATGCAGTGGTATAAAAGTGCATAATTTTGTTGGGTATAAGATTCATTTGGTATTTCACAAATAACAAAACATACAGTAGATGGGCACTCGATCTGTATATTAAGTTGTGGGTTGCATACATTTGACTCGAATATAAATGTCATTGTATCGACTTGTATATGATCTGGTTGACATAGGCATGGCCGGCTCACCTAATAAAAAAATGTCTCTTAAAATCCAAGGGTCTCATTTTTCAAAAATCTGTAACGCATATATAAGCTATTAAACATAATGTCACTCTGGCAGTCGGGCATACTCGCACCCCACCAAGGAAAAAGTTAAATGTGATCGATCGATATCATTTAACAGAAAACTTTTTTTTATTTATATAACAATAGGTTGAGTTTTGCAGTTTACAAAGTTAAGATCTATTACAAACAATTTATTCAAAATAACCAAAGTTTCTTCAAGCTAGTTCTTCTGATCAAATTTCTTCCTCCAAAACCTTCTCCCATGGTTCACCTGAGATACACTTGAAAAGTATGCATTAGCATATATCAGTGAGTTTAGCAACAAACACTTTATATATAAAATGTTGCTACAACTAAATTCGGGTTGGGTATTACAGACGGGTCGAGCTCAATCTAACTTCCAGTCCATTCCGGAGTATCAAACCTAGCTGTAACACACAAAGAAGATCTACGGGCCCGAGGGGTTACTCCAAAGGCAATCCGACGCTAAAGTCAGTAATCTACATAAGAATAAGTATAGATGATATTAAAGTATATAAGTATATGAACTGTAATAAAAGACATGAGGTACAAGTTATACGGAATGTTTAGTTAATCAATATAAATAGGTTGGACATGACTAGACTTGGTGTGCTGGTAGAACCAAACTTTTGAAAAATAGGATGCTAATAGAACCTGACTTCAAGAAAAGTTCCTAAAAGCAGAGTTGCTTCATGAGGAAGAGTGAAAGAAGAAATTATCTCATAAAAAAAGAGAGACCAAATGATAGTGATGGTACATTTCACTGTAAATGGGATGATGACCCTTGGATGAGGGATTTACTCCTTATTTATAAAGGATGAAACCTTAAACCCTAATGGGTTTGATTAATGTGTGTTGTATTAGGCCATATTAATTATTTTTATTAGTCCATGTAGTTGGTCCACTGACTTAGAAATTCACGTGAAATAAACTCACTCATACGTGTGTTAAGGTTACGTTGGGCTGATAAGGTCATGCCATGCGGCCTAAGGTAATGCAAGGTTGGATAAGGTCAAGCCAAGTAGTTTAAGCTAAAACAGTAAGCAACAGTGGTTAAGGCAAAACAAAATCATCCAAGACCATGTCAGATAGCCTAAGGTGTTGGAAGTCTAACAATGTAACGTAAGGTTAAGACCAAACCAATGAGTGGTAAGAAAAGACGCATCAAGTAATGCTAGAGAATGATCGGTAGCTTGTGATGTTTTTCTATAGTCGTAAACCTACTTGTATCATCATAAAACATTTATAAAATATATCTTGAAATTGTTTGCATCGTAAAAATATTCAACGCAAGTAATTCTACTATTCATATGCGTGCTGAATTATTTGAATAATTTATTCATGCATTAAACCAAATTTCATGATACATATTTCCATATTTGAATGTATCTCAATAACGATGTTATATAACTACTAACTGGTTTTTTAAACGACTATTATAACCTGTTAAGAAAATTTGTTTCGGATTAGACGGTGGTTTCGCTTGCTAACAACCTCAAAACGATCCCTAACTAACGTTTACGATAAGTTACAAACTGATTTTTAAATAACCAGTTCCCATACTGATTTTGTTCCCGTTAAAAAAAAGTTCCGGGTTAACCTTTATTTTTCATCCGTTACTTTCCCAAATAAGCATAAATTTGTTGCAAAATAACGACACAAGCACAATATATATTTATATATTTTTTATAAAAGCCCATAATTAACCCATTCGCTAATCACATAGCCCAATGACCCGATCCGATTCGGAAGAGCTGAACCGCAGCTGAAGCCCCTTTAACTTTAGAGTACATTACACTTTTCGTCCTTTAGGTTTATATCATTTTTCAGAAATCATCCTTAAACAGAGGAAATTAAAGTAAACATCCTTTTTGTTTAAAAATGTTTGTACGTTTCATCCTATCCTCTAACACCCGTTAATTTCTAACGTTAAATTAACCTACGTGATCCCACGTGAGAGCAATATGGTCTTTTTATACCCCCTTTTTCTTACTCCCATATACTAATAAAATCTCCCTCTTCTCCCTCATTTCCTCATTTCATAGATACTTCATCGCCGACCATTGATCAAGAAGAATGGTTTTTTGCTCTTGTGGCAAAGAAGCGGTGATCCAAACGTCATGGACACCTCGTAACCCAGGTCGTCGCTTTTATGGATGTTCAAAATGCAATTATTTAGATGGTTTGATCCTCAAATGTGTCCAAGATCTGTTGATATCATCCCTGGGCTTATTAAAGCAAAGAATAACTTGAAAGAAAATGTGAAAGCATCTGAAGCTGAAGTAATGAAACTGAAGAAGCTGTTGATTCTTAGTTGGATAGGTTTCATCTGGATCGTACTTTGGTTAAGTAACAAATAGTTTCAGTAATGTATTTTGATTGTAGTTTGTAATGCTTTATGCATAATTGTAATGGAATGTTGTTTCAGTGGTAATATAAATTAGCCGTTATGGCACTGTTTGGTATTATTTCAGTTGTTTTAGTTATGCCCTAAAGCTTGATAGAACCATGTTAAACTTCCTAAATAAACATACAAAATACATTACATATTTTCCAAGAAGCTGATAAACCAAGGTTTCAAAATACAGTACATCATAATTGTTCTAAATACATACTAAAAGAAAGACCAAAAGTAGTTGTTGTTGCCAATGTTCCAAACACATTCTATTATTGTTGCCTCTGCCCCTTGCAAGACCTAGAATTATGACCCTTGTTTCCATACTTGCTGCATGTAACTGTGGTATTCTTCTTTGACAACCTTCCACCCTTGGTGATGTCTTCCATCTCAACTGCTGACCTCTTCCTTGCTTTTTTAGGTCTCCCTACTTGTTTGTGATGATTTGGTGGTGTAATGGTTGTAGGAACTTCAGACTTTGCCTAGAATTCCCTACCATTCAATGGATTGATCTTGTAAACATAAACTTGCTTCCACCTTTCCATTGTGTAGACTGGATGAACCCAACTCTCTAAAATCCCAACATCTTATCCATTGGTTGCCATGAACCAAATTGTTGCCACAATGCAGGGCATTCTAGTGATTTCCCATCTCTTGCAAGCACAACACCTTCTACCCACATCCACCACACATTGATCACTGCTTGGACCACTAACCTGATATTTATCATCTCCATTCCAAAGGACATTGTATCTAATTGCTTCTTTCTTGATTGATTCAAACATTTTGGTAGCAGTTGGTGTAAGGATCCCTTCACATCTATCAACAAGCTTCAAAACTGTCATAATCCTCCTCATAAGGTACTCCCTTATGTATTCAAGTGCTGATATGATAGGCTTGTCTCTACCTTCAACTATCTTGCTATTTTAAACCTCACACATGTTATTCAATAACACATCTGATAATGCCCTACCTATTTACATATAAAAATCAGATACTAAGCACCCTAATAAAATTTTGAAACTTAATATAAATATTAGATGATACCTGAGAAGTGTGATTTGGACCGGTGTTTTGGAGGTATGTTTGACAACCAAGAGAAGTCATCCTTATTAAACTTGCTCAAATCATCCATTACCTTTTGAAACTGGACAACTATGGTTGATGATGCACATTTCCAAAGCATGTCTTTATAAAGTTTCCTTTTAAAAGTTGCCTTCATATTCTCATGAATATGCCTGAGGCAGAGTCTGTGCTCAGCACATGGGAACACCCTTGTTATAGCAGGAAGAATGCCCTATTCAGTTCAAGCCAATATAAACAGTTTATAAATTGTAAATGTGTAAATTAAAGTAATCTACAAAATAAAACACAAACCTTTTGTATATCACTAATGAAAGTAAAGTTTGAGTTTCTTTCTAATTTCAAGTCAGCACCCAGGAGTTGAAGAAACCAAGTCCAAGAATTGACATTTTCTGCCTCCACAATTACAAAACAAACAGGGTATATCCTATTGTTTGGGTCAACACCTACTGCAGTTAGAATTTGACCTGGGAATGGACCTTTCATGAAAGCCTCATCTAAGCCTAACAAATCCCTCCCTAATGCCTTAAACCCCTGTTTCAAAGCTCCATAGCAAACATACATTCTTTTGAATTTTCTTGTTATATCACTTGGATTAATTGATGGTTTAACCTCAATCTTGACAGTTATACCTGGATTTGCAGACATAAGTTCATGTACATAGTCCCTCAACAGAGCATACTATGAAATGTAATCCCCCTCAACGTGTTTCTTGGCTTTAGCCTGTCCCTATACGCTTTCATTTTAGAAACCCCAACTTCAAACTGTCTTTGAAACTGTTCTTGAACTGCTTTCACAGGGTATTTCTAGGTTTTCTTCAACTTGATCTAACATCCTTTGAGATAAGAAAGTGGAGGTGCAAGTATTAATGTTTCTTGTTTGAAGACATTTATGTTCTGTAACTAAAGTCTTCACCATCCAAGATTCTGATCCACTCTCTTTTGATAGTAACAACACCTAAGGGCATTGATATTGGTAAGGATTTGTCTTTTCCCCTCTTCCACCAACATTTTTCACTTTTGGCACATCTAGCCCTTTTCCTTTATCTTTAGTCACCACTGATCCTTTACTTTTAGGTTGAGTATTACTACATGACACAAGGGTTCCATCTTGTCTAATTTCAAAATTTGGTAAAGAATCATGACACACTACCTTAACCCTTATTTTACCATCCTTCACAATTTTGATAAGCCTTCTAGTTTCAACAGAATGTGCTTTAATCAACCTCTTCCCTTCTTCTTTACTGCCAAACAGTTGACCAAGATAAAAGTTTGCATTCTTTTCATTTGACCTCCTAAGATAGTTTAACTTGTGTCTTCTTATGCTTGTAGCATTCTCATCGGAATCTGACCCACTCTCAAATAAGTCATTGTCTAACACATCTACTTCAACATCTTCCTAATCACCCCTAATATTATCCTCAACATCTACATCAACATTCAACTCATAATCCCTCATACATCTCCCATACTATTACTTTCATCAACTATAAAATCACTATCATCCTCATCACTATCATCCTCATCACTTTCATCATCTGCTGTATCCTTTTGAAATTGATCATCTTCATTATCATCCCACATTGTATTGTCTTTAAATTGATCACCTAGAATATCATCCCACATTGCATTGTATTGAAAGTGATCACCTAAAATATCATCCCACATGGCATCTACATTTGCATTCTGTTCAACTTGATCATCTGCATGGCCATCCTCATTCTGACCTTGAACAACTTCATCATCAATATGGTCATCCTATTATGATCTTGTTCAACTTCAGCACCTACATTCTCATCCTCTTTAATTTGTCTATTTACATTTATATTTGCATTCTGATCCTGTCTAGGTTAATCATCTACATTTGCATTCTGATCCTGTCCAGATTGATCATCTACATGGTCATCAATATTTTGATTTTGTTCAGCTTCATCACTAGATTGTCCTACTTCATACCACTCCAGTGCCAATCTTCTTAAAGTTTTCCTTTTCACCCAAACATCAGTTGCACCTTCATCACTAATCTCTTTAATAGTAAGCTTTTCCGGTGAGCAAAAATATGTATGTAAGTTTGTTATGCTAATTTCAGTGTACACACTAATCAACTTATGCACAGACACTAATTTAGATAAGTTTATATAATCAGTGTCACTACCTAGGGCATGAAGACTAAAATCTAAATCACCTCCAGGAAGTAAGAAATAATAGTGCATGAGCTCTACATCAACTGGATAGTCTAACTCACCCATTATCAAATCCATCTCGTACGCCGAGAAGTAGTCAATATCAATCAAATCCACATAGTTAATCTTACCTCCTATGTAGGTACGCCCTGGAAATCGAGTAAAGGAACCACCATGATGCAACTTGATGGAAAAAAGGTTAGGGAATCCAACTGCATTTTGAATAAAATTATGATTTAGTAACAACTCCAACTGATAATATAATCAATATAGTGAAGAACGTACCGTATAGTTTATCAACTTCATCCTGGGTCATATGCGTTTGTACGAAGAAACTTGGGGTTGCCATGATCACATATGACAATGAAGCTATGTAGAAGAAGATGAAAATGGACAGGTGCAACAATGTTTGGGGGGAATCGAGTTGGGTTTTATTTGACGAGGGGGGTAAAAGGAAAGGGGGTATAAAAGACCGTATTGCCTCACGTGGAAGCCACGTGGATTAATTTAACGTCAGAAATTAACAGACGTTAGAGGATCGGATGAAACGTGCAAATATTTTTAAATATAAAGGATATTTACTGTAATTTCCTTAGTTTAAGGATGATTTCTGAAAAATAGTATAAACCTAAACGAAGAAAAATGTAATTCACTCTTTAACTTTAAGACGGTCCGGTTCGGTTCGGGCGTTCTGAAAAGGATCTTCAGAGTTCGACTTGAGAGCGTTTGTTTGTTTGATTCAGACTATCAAAGCTGAAGGCAGTAAGTTAACAATGGTGACCAAAGTACTCATGGTGAGAAATTCATTCTTTGCTGTTTCTAGGGTTTTCAACTCTCAATTTTCATTCAACTGTTGTATCTGGCTTTGATTAGGTTGCGGAGAAGCCAAGTATCGCTCTTTCAATTGCTACAGCACTGTCTGGTGGTCGAGTAAGTCCTTCTAACTCCTTTTCCTCCGTTTTATATCGTAATTGTGATTTACGTAACTTGAAGTTGACATGGATGAACATTTCTGATAGCATATGTCATGAATTGCAATTGTTGGTGTTACAAGTCATTTGATTGCATACGTAATTATACTCCGTTTGAATATGTTGGTAAGAATTGATATTGAGAAGAATTAGAGGTAACTTACGCAATATTATGTTGATACACATCTTAGGGTGAATTGACGCCCAATACTATTTAATCAGTTCGTAATGAATATTTGTTGTGCTGTTTAAACACCATATTTGTGAATTTATGAATGCATTCTGCATCAGTGATTTATTTAGACTTATTCAAACAATGAAATACTTTTTTATTTTCCTTCCTTTTGTTTCTTATTTGTCTTCTTCTTCTTCTTTCATATAGATTGCATCAAATTGTCATGACTTAACAAACCATGCGATTTGCCATTACTGTTATTGCTTTTTTGTTTATATTACAAGGGAGGTAGTGAGGTACACTGATGTCACCATACACTTTGGAGCATTTGGCTATTTGATTCTTAGAGAAAGGTTTTATATTGAAAGGTTTAAACACTTGGGAAAACATTGTGGCCGAAGAGATGGCCATTTCCTATATGAATTTGGACCACCTAGTGGAGGGATCAATTCACTTCTGATATTATGGATGTATTACTTTTAAACAGGGCCTTTGAAAATGCTCACTAATTACCTTATATCTCTATGCTGTATTATTGTAAAGATTTTCCTGGGGTGTACAATGATTTACAGATGTCATCACGAAGGGGTAGTACTGAAGTCCATGAATTTGATGGCACATTTCTCGGATATCGGGTGCAATATAAAGTGACATCAGTGATTGGTCATGTTTTCAGGTTTCCTTTCCTTCAATGCATCATATAATATTTTATTATTGCTATCACATTAAAAAGACTGTACAAGGTTATCAAATATGTGGTCAAGTGCGCAAAAGTTGTTTAACATGTATGCTGTGGTTTTTTATATATATATAAATATCAACATTTTATCTTGTGAATATGTAGTGTAGATTTTCCACCAACTTATCAAGACTGGGGAGCTACAGATCCTCTCAGTCTTTTTCAAGCTCCAGTTGTCAAGTCAGAATCAAATCCAAAGGTACTGCTTTGTTGCACTTTAAGGTTATTTATTATATTTTTAATATTTTTTATATTTTTTATATTTTTATCTATTTTTTATATTTTTATACCGTTGTGCAATCAACTGTAATCATAATTTGGAAATTACTATCCAAATCGGGAGTAGAGATATGCTTTTCATTCTTGCATTTAGTTAACATAACAACTTATTGTGTATTGCATCTGTTGGCAATTTGAAAATCTTATATATTAGAAGCTAATGATATGGGTTCTGGTTATTTGTTCTGTGAATTATTTATCAACTGAGAGAAAATCTATATAACTACCTTATTGCTGTTTATATTTGTTCATCTTACATTCTTACTTACCAAAACCTACTCTTTGCTAAATTTACTGTAACAAGGCTCATATTCGTCAACATCTACATCGAGAGGCACGTGGTTGTGAAGATCTGGTACTATGGTTGGACTGTGACCGTGAAGGAGAAAACATATGCTTTGAAGGTATTCTTTTGGTATGACTGCACATGTGACTTATTCTAGTTTTCTGATCTTTTCATTTTACAATTTCCTTGAATTCAGTTATCGAGTGCACAGGATTTAATTCTAATGATGGTAGAAGAATTCATCGTGCACGGTTTTCTTCCGTGACTGAGAAAGACATTACCCAAGCTATGAAAAATCTTGTTCCACCCAACAAAGATGAGGCATTGGCTGTAGATGCTCGCCAGGAAATAGATTTGAAAGTTGGAGTTGCATTTACACGGTTTCAAACTACTTATTTTCAAGGAAAATATGGAAATCTGGATTCCAGGGTTATCTCGTAGGTTCCTTGTTCTAACTCATCCTTTAAGTTTTATCTAGAGGTTGCAAATTTGACCGATTTACTTATGAACAAGTTGTTTAGGATTATTTTCTATCTCTAACTGGTCAAATGGGTTTATAAAGAAAAGTTACAATGAAAACTTGTCAAATTGGTCTAATGTCACCTGGATTTTACTTTTAATGCATAAACCTCCAACTTCACAGTACATGTTTTGTTTTTTTTTAATTTTTTTTAATTTTTTTATCATTATTGAAATAATATAGTTCATCTAATCATATCTAACATATCTTTAATAATTTTCTCTTCTCAGATACGGCCCATGTCAAACTCCTACCCTTGGATTTTGTGTGCAACGCTACCTTCAAATAAGTACCTTCAAGCCAGAAAAATTTTGGGTCGTGTTTCCTTACATAATAAAGAATGGTTTTGAACTCAAACTGGAATGGGATCGCAATAGGTTGTTTGATCATGATGTGAGCAATGCTTCGATCTTCATGTCATTTAATTTATATTATTTCTGCTGACTTAAAAAATCTCCAACAGGTTGCAGAGATGTTTCAAAAATTAATTACTGAAGATGCAGTTGTGAAAGTTACTGGTATTTCAGAAAAACAAGATAGCAAAGGTCGCCCTTCTGGTCTTAATACAGTCAACCTTTTGAAGGTCAGGAAACAGGACACCATGTTATCACCTAGGACTGTTGGTTTATGTGATCCTTTACATAACACTTTTAGATTAATTCACTTTCGTGTTTGCTTAGGTCTTTAATATGTTTTGTAAACCAAAATTTGCTGTTATAGGTCTGGATGATAACGGGATATTTACTTATGCAAAGATTGAGCTATTAATGACTTTTTCTAACTTTCTACCTCCTGCTAATCACAGGACCATGTATTTTGTGGTTTCAATATCTTCTCTCTCTGTTTAGGATATTTTTTATATAATGAAATCTCCATCTAATGGGGGCATATAAACACCATCATATTAGTAATATAACTTCAACTTGTGTTTCATGATTTTTGTAGACTGGCATAATTGGTGGTGCTTGACAAATGTTTGTTTACTTTTTACTAAATCAGGTTGCTTCGAGTGCACTAGGGTTTGGACCTCATTTGGCCATGCAATTGGCTGAGCGGTTGTATACGCAAGGTTTTATCAGGTATTGTTTCCATCTGTGGAAGGATTATGTTAATAACTTCACACATGATTTAGCAAAATCTCTGCCATGTCATTCTTTAGAGATGGTAGACATGTATTTATTGTTATTGTTTTACTTCATCCAATCATCTTTTAATATTTCAAATTTTGTTCCCCTTTTATGTTTGCTTCCCTTGATGTTCCAGCTATCCAAGGACAGAAAGTACAGCATACCCTTCATCATTTGACTTTAAAGGAACTCTTGCCACATTGGCAGGTAACCCTGTTTGGGCAGTTATGTGCAGACACTGCTCAACAATGGCTATCACAAGCCCAAATCAGGAACTGATGTAGGGGACCACCCACCAATTACTCCTATGCGCTCGGCTAATGAAGATATGTTAGGTGGAGATGCTTGGAGACTTTATCAGTATGTATGTCAGCATTTTCTTGGTACTCTCTCTCCTGACTGCAAATATGTAAGGTAAAGGATCCATAACAGTAAATTATTCATTATTCTTACTGGTGTGAGGTGCAAATGAAAATTCACATTCTTGTTTTTAAATTTTACATAGATTACATTACTTCTGTTCATCTGTCCGTGGTTATTAATCCTCCGAAACTCAGAACTAGATGTTGCAAGATGGGCGGGTTAGGTAGCTGGTTCGGTTGAAACAATTTATTGTGTATGGGTTAAAAACAGCTGATTTGCTGACCGACAAAACACTTTTGTCCATTATTTAAATTTATTAACTGCGTAGTAACGATTACAATTGATTAAAAAATAACCTAAATCGTTGAATAAAACAATCTAAAAAAATAACTTAAATCGTTGAATAAAACAATGTAAGAGATTCTATGTAGAGTATAAATAGACTTGGGTTGACTTCCAACTAATTTGACCAGCTCTACTTCTAGCTTAACCTTTTAATTTGACTTTTTTTAAATGTAAACAACCTAGAGGCTAGATCTACCATTCATGAGTAAATTGGTCAAAAGCACCACCTTTACTTAGAATTATGGCACGTCGTAGAGAATTCCTTTGTGGCTTACTACTCAAATTCACAACATTGCCTAAACCTGAACTTTGATGAGTGGTTTGGTTTGTGGCTTACTACTCAAATTCACAACATTGCCAAGACCTATTTTAATTAGTTTAACATTGTTTTTATTTTTATTTTTTTGACAAGCAACATTTGAGTCTTCTAGCTATCTAGTTTTTGTAGAACATATTCTCTGTAAGTATATTTCTCTAGAAAACTTCACACATTTTGATGACTACATGTTCATCCTAATCTTTCACACGGACACTCAGTTTCACCAGTATGTATATTTCTCATTCTGCACTCCCATTTCTTGTATGGCATGCATCTATAGTGATATTAAAACTCAAGCAAACACAAATTGCCTTTAAAATATACACAAAATCTAAAGCAACCCTTGTTTCTTTCTAGAGTTATAGATACATTCTTTCCTCAACTTTTTCTCTTGAAAATTTCATACTTCACATTTGTAGACACATATGCATATACTTGACCTTAGCTTAGTAGCATTGTGATTACCCCCCACAAAACTGGTGTGGGTTCAAAACTTCAAATCTTGCAAGTGCAAGTTGATACGGTGGCCAGGAGAAAAAAAATACTGCTAAAAGAATATGCATGTACTTACTTGTGAATTGTTCCATAGTAATCCCTTTCTAGTTTACAAACAAACAAACAAACAAACGTACCCAGTATATCCCACGCAAGAGTAGGGTCTGAGAGGGGTAGGTGGTGGCTAGTCTTTCCTCTATCTTGGGAGATAGAGAGACCGCTTCCGAAGAGACCCCCGACTCGATAACGAAAGCCATAACAATATCGATCACAATATAAAGCATGTCACACAAGGTAAAAATCACTTAAGGAATTAGAAAGTACGTACAAGAAATGAGCGGCAAGTAACACGTATAAGAGCAGAATGTGGCACATCTACAACTCAGTCAAGGGCACCCGCATCAAGTCTACGTCTACCCTTCCTACCCTCAGGTCCCGCTAAAAGTCCTTAACTTTAATTCTACGCCTCCACTCACTCCTATCCTCGATCATGTGCTCAGAGAGGTGCAGGTCTACCAAATCCCGCCTAATTTTCTCGTCCCATGTCAACCTAGGTCTTCCTCTACTTCTCCTACCCTCTAAGTTGACATTGTCAGGTCTTCCTCTACTTCTCCCACCCTCTAAGTTGACATTGTCCACCACTCTAACAGAAAGCACGTACAAGAAATGAGCGGCAAGTAACACGTATAAGAGCAGAATGTGGCACATCTACAACTCAGTCGAGGGCACCCGCATCAAGTCTACGTCTACCCTTCCTACCCTCAGGTCCCGCTAAAAGTCCTTAACTTTAATTCTACGCCTCCACTCACTCCTATCCTCGATCATGTGCTCAGAGAGGTGCAGGTCTACCAAATCCCGCCTAATTTTCTCGTCCCATGTCAACCTAGGTCTTCCTCTACTTCTCCTACCCTCTAAGTTGACATTGTCAGGTCTTCCTCTACTTCTCCCACCCTCTAAGTTGACATTGTCCACCACTCTAACAGGTGCTGCCATTGCCCTCCTCCTCACGTGGCCAAACTATCTTAGTCTTCCCTCTCGTATTTTATCTGTGATACAAGCCACCTCTAGCCTCTGTCGAAACACGTCGTTTCTTATTCGGTCCAATCTTGTGTGTCCACACATCCACCTCAGCATTCGCATTTCCGCAACCTTTATTTGTCTCTCGTGCGATCAGTGTTGCAAAAATCGCTAGGCGCTAGTCGGGCGGCGAGGTAGGGACTAGGGATTAATCGGGATTAATCGGGATTAATCGGATTGGAATTTTCATATATAATTTTTAGTTTTATATATAAATACACACATTTTAGTATGTAATTTTAATAAAAAAGTTCAGTTTTATATATAAATATACATATTTGGCCGGAATTTCTAAGTTTTTGCCGGATTTTCCAAGTTTTGGTCGGAATTTTTGAAAGTCGCCGGAATCCCGCCGGAACCCTACCGGAAATTCGCCTGAATCACCGATTTTTGGCCGATTAGACCGATTTTTGGCCGATTAAGACCGCCTAGGCCCGATTAGTGCCGCCTGGCTCCGCCGAGCGCCTAATAGCGCCGACTAGCCTTAATTGACAAGGTTAGTGGCCGCCTAGCGACTAATCGCCGCCTAGGCGGCCGCCTAGACCGCCTTTTACAACACTGCGTGCGATTTCTTTATGGCCCAACAGTCTGTTCCGTATAACATAGCTGGGCGCCTGGGCGTACGGCCACTCTGTATAGTTTTTCCTTTAATTTTGTTGGGAACCTCTTATCACACACGATCCCTGATGCTGCTCTCCCTTTCTAGTTTATAGGCAAATTATTTGTTCTTTACCCTGGAACTTATTGGCACTATCCTCTCCAAGATCTCATATTTTTCCTTCTAAAAAGGTCATTTTTTTTCTCCCTAAGAAAATCAAAGCCCAGTTCCACTGGCATGACATATGTGGTTTTATAATATCACTTTGAGGCAAAACTGGTCAAAATCGGGGTCTGTAGTATGTACGAGGGTGATACGTAGAAACAACAAAGGATGAGATTATGAATGGTTTACATGATCAAAGAAGGCTAGTTTGTAAAAAGATGAGACATATGCGGCTTTTGGTTGTACATAGAGCAATGCCTCGTGTACTTGAGGCTCTCGTGTCATGCTTCGGGTTTTGAGTCCTAAACGCCTTGGAGTGCCTCACACTTTTTAAAACCAATATGACATATATATGTTTTTTATTTTCAAATTCTCTTAGGAGTATCCACACATCTTCATATAATGATACTGCACCTTTGAGTTCAGGAAAGCAAATAAATGAATGTAACACACTATGTACTATCTTTTTTGTTTGAGTTGCACTACACAGGTTAAATATTGGTTACTTGGGTATTCTGTAAATTCAAAGAGACCAACCTGTATTGTTTTAAATACAATTTATGATATGCCAATCCATACCAAATGTGTAATCTAGAAAACCCATCTCAACCACTATATTGTTATTCACTACAAACACATGTTAAACCCTAAAGCTAATCCCCTCACTCCTGAAAAATAAGAAGGACAAACCGAAAAAAGAGAGAGATATCTTGTTGTAACATGCGGTACCAAGTACTTGTGCCCCTTCTCTCTAAATTCAAGTTTTCTTATTCCTTTAGTGCAATATAGCATATTTACTTTCCAAAAACCCCATTTACAGTGAAGGGAGAGTTCAGTATTAGTTTATTTTCTGTAGTAAGTTTATCATCCATAACGGACAGTTGTTGATAGGACAAAAATTGAGTTTTCTGTGGGTCGAGAATTCTTCTGTTGTGTTGGACAGCATGTCACTGTGAAAGGATTTACAGCAATAATGCCATGGTTGGCGGTGACGGAGAAAAATCTACCCCAGTTCACTGAAGGGGAGAAAATACAAATTTTAAAGGTCGAATTATATGAGGTACTGTTCTGTATAATTAATATTTTTACACATTTTACCTTTCAAAATGGACATGCTCTCTCTCTCTCTCTCTCTCCCCCTCTCCCCACTTCTTAGCTTTCATTTTTTTCTCTACGTCATGCAATATCAATTATGGAATTCTTTGCTTTATTGATCAAGCCTATATCTTACCCTTTTACCTTTCATGCCACTCCTAAGGTTTAAGTATTTTTTTCTCCATGAAACCAACTAGGCATATCTAGTTATGAGGTGGCAATTTACCAATTCACATAGGAATGAGTTGATTTGTGTTGTATACTACTAGAGGGGTACCCACGTCATGTGTCGGGGATCACAAGATGTGATATTTTTAATTAATAGAAATGTATTATAATATAGTATAGACATATGATAGATCAAATAGGTTGAGAGCGACCTAAAGTGTATTTAAATACATTCATTATTTATAAAATTGAAGGAAAAAGAAACAAAAAAATGTTAAGAGCATCAACCCAACTCCACCATGTGTTAAAATCATCCTTTTTGTCCACAGCCCATTACCCATCTTGTCTAAACCACCCATTTTGCCAGCCCTATATTTAGTGAACATCCAATTTGTGGCACTTCTTAACCATCTCTGGTAACTTTCCAGGGTAAAACTGCTCCTCCAGACTACTTGTCCGAGAGTGAGCTGATATCCCTAATGGAAAAACATGGAATAGGAACAGATGCATCTATTCCTGTGCACATCAACAACATAAGTGAACGCAACTATGTAAAGGTTTGTATATCAACTCCCTAAACATACGCTTCTATAGTCCTATTTACTCTAGGTTACATTGAACTAATATTTTTGCATCTCTACAGGTAGAGGCTGGAAGAAGGTTGGTTCCAACAGTTTTGGGTGTCAGCCTTATAAGAGGCTATCAATGTATAGATCCAGATCTTTGTTTGCCCGACATACGCAGTTTTATAGAGCATCAAATCACCCTGGTTTCTAAAGGTCAAGCAGATCATTCACTTGTTGTGCAACATGTACTTGAACAGTTCAAACAGAAATTCAATTACTTTATTAAGCAGGTAAATAGTTTCACACCTTCTTTCCCATGAAACCCGCAACACTTACTATTTTGAACGTCCTGTAAATTTTTTAAATTGGAAAATTCTGTTGTGGTGAATTTTACATGCAGATTGAAAATATGGATGCTTTGTTTGAAGCACAATTTTCTCCACTCTCGGATACTGGGCGTTCACTTAGTAAATGCGGAAAGTGTTTGCGATATATGAAGTACATATCTATGCTTCCATCACGGCTGTATTGTAATACATGTGAAGAAGTCTATTATGTTCCTCAAAAGGGCACAATTAAGGTAAAGCAGCTTCTTTTTGTCCATGTATGCAAAGGGTGTTTATAAACTGTTGAAACCGATCGATCCGCCCAAACTGAAGCAAGTCAGCTGGTTAAGTCTGTTTGGAATTTATGTGGTTCGGCTGTGACGGTTTTATGGGTTGACTGACGCTCTGGAACTTGTTACTATCCCGTATTTTTTAATTTTGCCATATGCAGTTATGCATACGCATTATATTCATGAATCATATTATTTTAACTTTTTAATAAAAACTAGCGATTTTGAAAAAAGAATCGGTCTGGTTTGGTCATTTTCCAAACTGTAGTTAGCAGTTTGACCTAAAATTTCATCAAAAGCACCCTAACTGGGCCACGAGACCCTTCAATGATACCAATTTGGACTTTTGTGAATCCTTGAACATGATCTTCTCTAATTACTTTCCATTTTTCCCATTTGACAGCTGTACAAAGAACTCACCTGTCCACTTGACAACTTTGAGCTTTTACTGTTTTCCATGGCTGGACCAGACGGCAAGTCATTCCCACTCTGCCCTTATTGTTATAACAACCCTCCATTCGAAGGTATCGACGCATTATTTGGTGTCCCCAAAACCGGCAGTTCAGTCAAGTTAGGTAAAGGAGTTGGCATGCCTTGTTTCCTCTGCCCGCACCCCACATGCCGCCACTCTTTAATATCTCAAGGTGTCTGTGCTTGCCCGGAGTGTGACGGGACCCTTGTTCTTGACCCGGTCAGTGCTCCAAAATGGCGACTTTACTGCAACATGTGTAATTGTCTTGTTTTGCTTCCGGAAGGGGCTCATAGGATTAGCACAACTAAGGAAAGATGTCCTGAATGCGACTCCACTATAATAGAGGTGGACTTCAATAAGAAAACAACACCATTGAAAGATGGAGCCACATTACATGTTGGATGTATACTTTGTGACGAGCTGCTACATTCACTTGTGGAAATGAAGCATGGAAAGTCGTTTTTCAGACGTGGTGGTGGAAGAGGAAGAGGTCGGGGAAGGGGTAGAGGTAGAGGGAGGGGGCGGGGTGGTAGGAAACAAGACCCCAAAATGAGTTTTCGAGATTTTTGAAAACGTTACAGGTGTTTGTATAATCACTTTTTTTGTATGGGATCATAGGCTTGTTAACACAGATGTAGGTTAAATCAAGATTTCTTAAGACTTGAAAATGCTTAGAAAAAGACCAAACTTGGTTGTGGATACCAAAATTAGCTGCTACTGCTACTAAGATTCCAATTTTAACATGGTTATGGATGAGTGATTGGTTCTTATATGTTTTATCTATGACATATTAAACGGGTAAAAGATGGCTAAAAATCAGTGAATTTCTAATAAGGGATGTTTACAAAAAACTGTAGAATCACATAATAGTCTATGTATCAACTTCTTGTGCTGAATTGATTGTATTCAAACCCACCTTGGTTGTAAGGAGCCCCATAACCATAAAAACGGAAAATGTTACATAATAGTAACCAAGTTTCAAAAGTGTTCTAATTTTAAAAGTGTTCTAATTTAGTCACTCATGCATATTTTTCTTAAATTGGACCATCAAATGATCAAATCGAGTCATCATTAAATTTTCTTATGTCAAGTAACGGTGGAGAGGACGTGGTGGTCAGAATTTGCAATATATAAAATTATATAAAAAAAAAACATGTTAATTATGAAAAAAATAAAAAAAGTACCTAAAATTTACATCAACGTTCCATATCAGCATCAACAGATACAAAAAATTATTTTTTAATTAAAACCAAAAGTATAAAATGCTAAAAAACATATTAAGGCTTTTAATTTATATAAAATATAAAAACTGAGTGACCTAACTAGAACACTTTTAAAACTTGAGTTACCCTATTTTGATATTGTGCTGCAGTTTTCCAAGTGTTGAAATCGAGATTCAAACGTGTTGGTCTTTCCGTCTCAATCGCTTTCTTGTCCACGGCCTTTTCTTTTAAGTTTCATCAACTGGCTCGCCAGATGATGAAGCCAACTCCCTTCTCCTAGATTCCGACTCCATAGGTGATGAATTTTTTGTTAATGATGTTCATTGAATAACCCTGTTATTTCTTGTTGTTCTTTCAATCTCTTGATCAAATGAATAAAGGTGATGATCGGTTTGACAACCTTGCACGCATGCAAACTCTTGTTTACCTTCACAAACAGAAACAACACACCTAGCATAATGAAGAAAAGAGAAAGATAAACAATCGTATAATACTTTTAGATTCTTTATAGCTAAAAGAACTACTACAAAGCAACAAAAATAAAATAGCCAAGCGCTCAAACTCTCCGGCAACGGCGCCAAAATTTGATCGGTGTCGGAGACCCGATCAAACTAGAAGATTAATTGATCCTAATTACCTTAGACTAGCTATGGTAAGTAAGAGTCTCGAATTCACATGGAGTTTGATCTATGTAATGCATTAGACTTAAATACTTGATAATTTGGATTGCTGATTAAAATATCTTACTTATAAGTTAAACTAGATAACAATAAAGTAGTTACTTTACTTGATAAAAGAAGAATCACTTTCTGGCTTAAGATAAAATCTCACCTACATGAACTTGGGTTTAAGTATGAGAATGATTATCACGTAGACATGATTCACAATAACATGTATTAATCAAATCAAAATTAGATAATCATACTAACAGGACATTCCCTGCTTACACTTACTAAATTGGACTGTCACCACTAGTTAATTAACAATGATCACACCAATGGAATGTTTTTATTATACTAACTAATGTAAACATCATCATTAGGTAAAAAAAGAGAACATTTGATTCAAATAGCACATCATAATTATCATGTTCACAACTCACAAACATTACTAGTAGATGAGAGGAATTGTTCATATGATAAGAGTTGGTACATAAACATACATCAACCCTAAGCTCATAAAGTAAAATTAAGTCTCTAACCAGGTTGTGATCAATGTGTTTAGCCACACATGATGTTTGAGTACAACATTAAATGAAATTGATGAAATAAGAGCGATGAGAATGGATGAATTTTTGTTGTTCTTCGAGTTCTTTTGATCTCCACTTCTTCCTTTTTCCTCTTGTGTGATGCTTAGAGAAAAACTCGATGATCCTTTCTTTTCATCGAACTCCCTCTTTTATGGTGAGTAGTAACCGTCTCAGAAATGACAAGAGAGTATGATACTCCAAATGGAGTATGGTACCCCATATGGCATATGCCTCACAAACAACCTAAAAGGATTAAAGGAATATAGTACTATATATGGAGAATGATAATCTACCTCAGCAAGGTAATACGCCATTTGGGGTCTGCTGTACGTCATTCTTCCTTTGTGCGAATCAAATCACATCTTTCAAGCATAACTTTTGTTGGTTCTTTCTTGTACATATGAGCTTTAAATTACTTTCTATCCATCAATATGTGTTCGGTTTAATGATTTACATCCTGATAAATCACATCTTCCACCACAACCCTACACATACAAATGCATACAAAGTAATATGTATATATGTACATAGAATAATAATTGTGAATATGCAATATTTATGAAAAAATCGTGCATTAAATCCTACACGATCAGGATATCAAAGAAGTAATCAAAAACTATGATGAGCTTTTATTAACTCAAGAACGCTACTATATATGTAGTATTACAGATACCATAAACTCCCACAGACTTGGAAATCAGAAAACAACCCTACAGACTCGATTACAACCTCATGATTCTACCAGCAACGAATTCTACCAGCAACTGTGGACCGAAGTGTAACACTTGGGGTCGGCCGCACCCCATTAAGAAGCATCTTTGTTTAGTATATATAATCTAATCTTGATCGACCCCCTAGAAATTTTGTCACCAACACCCGTATAAAATTATAATCCCAACTCTTTCGGTCATCGGCTCCTAAGATTTTTTAACATCGACCCAAAAAATCAACTAAGACTTTTAAATAATAAAATAATAAAACTATTATATATTTAATTAACACATATTAAAAAATTACAATTCCATGAACATTTATCTATTTTTATTTTTATTTTTATAAGCCGAATAATCCAAATACCTAATAACTGTTTTTATTACTTCATTAGCTTAATCATTACACAAAATTATTGAAATATTCACCAACTATTTGAACATATAAACTTAACTCAGGAATGTTTCTCAGGATGGTCCAATGACTAGATTAGAAAAAAAAACTGAAGCCCCATAGAAAGCAACTATACTGACATTGTATTTCTAGAATGCATTTATATAATGACTGATTATTTTTATTATTTATTTGAGATTTAATTTGGTTTCATAATTTAATTTTGTGACCCAAATCGAACTGCACCAAACCGAAAAAATTTAATAGTTAGCCGATACACATGAAACGACCCCTAAAAGTTTTCGACCTCCGTAAAATTTATTTTTGGGTCCGCCACTATCTTCCGGCTATCAAATATGACTCTTTCAACAAAATTCAAAGATAAAATTATATATGCATGGTCTTAAGGCCTGCATGCATGACATTATAATTGGGCTATGCCCCATTATTCGAAGTAAACTTAAAAATCTTCCTTGAACGGTTACCCTTTAGTTTAAGTCTTCAAATCACATAGTGGCGGAGCTTATAACGGACTATAGGGGGGATGAAAGTAAACTTTTTTAGAGGGGTAGTAAACTCTCTCTCTCTCTCTCTCTCTCTATATATATATATATATATATATATATATAATTTTAAGTGTTGCCTCTGATCCAAGAAGAGTCCTTATCTTTTTAAAGCTCTGAAGTTTCATAGGCTTTGTCATTTAATCTATCACTTGATCATTCGTATAACAACAACAAAAAAAACCCAGTACTACATCTGTGTTCATCAATTTTCTTCGATAGTGACATCATACATATATATGCTTTGTTCGTCGATGCATAACTAGATTCTTGGACAAGTTTATAGTAGAACTATAATCGTACTTCATCTCCATAGTTTCCAACTCCTTTCCGATTAACTAACTCAATAAACCGTTCAACCATACATAGTGTCAAACATAATTAGTAGCATCTACATGTTCTAATTATGTAGCGGATAGAGTGACTTTCACTTTCTTTTCTGAACTCCAAAAAATTGCAGCATTGCTAAGTAAGCAAGCACAACCAGATGTACACTTCCTATCTTCCCACTCTTGAGCATAATCACATCTGTAAATACATATAACTTTCCATTTAACTTATTATCATACCTTAGGATCATTTTACATATCTACATATGTTCTTCCTTTGGATGTGGCATGAATCTATAAATCAAACTTACTACATACATAAGATCATGTCTTGTGATAGCAATATGCGTTACATTCCCTATCAAGCATTTGTACTCAGTATCATTTACTTCATGTCCTTCATCACCTTTTATCAACACCATTCCAGGGATTGTGTAAGTTTTTAATTGAATTGCCTTCCCTCATGCCAAACTTCTCCAACACTTTCTTGGCATATTTCTTTGACACATACTTATTCCATTTTTCATTTTGTTGCACCTGTACTCCGAAAAAATATTTCAACTTACCTAAATCAGCATCTTAAGTACCCTCTTCTTTTAACACATACTTATTTCATCTTTCATTTTGTTACACCTGTACTCCTAAAAAATATTTCAACTAACCTAAATCAACATCTTGAATACCCTCTTCATTGAATTTTTAAATTCTTCACATTGTTTGTTGTTACTACCTGTGTATATTAAATTATCAATGTACAACCAAAAAATGATACCTTATTCCAAATTTTCTTGATGCATAAAGTATAATCACGCCCATTTTTCTTGAACCCTTCCCTTAAAAATTGCTTTCTATACGATTAAACTAGGCTTTAGGTGTCTATTTCAAACCATACATGGCACACCTTAGTTGATACACTTTATGTTCTTCACCTTACTTGATAAAACCTTTGTGGATGCGTGAAAAAATAGTCTTCTGGAGCTCACCATGCAGAAATACACTCTTTATGTCACATCTCAATCCACGACATAAGCTGTTGTATCAATCAAACAAAAATATACTCAACACCATAAAACTATAAAACAAACAAACAAACAAACCCAGTATATCCCACTCAAGAGCAGGGTCTGGGAGGGGTAGGTGGTGGCAAGTCTTTCCTCTATCCAGATAGGTAGAGAGACCGCTTCCAAAGAGACCCCTGGCTCGATACAAAAGCTATAACGCTCGCGATTTAACATATAATCAAATAATCAAATAATCAATCATATAATCAAACGTACAATTTATGACATATGGTATATTGTACAGCACACGTCATACAACAAGCATTCAAAGCATTAAGATATCACCAAAAGGACGTATAAAATGAACAAGCATGCATCAGAAAAGCCGCAAGTTTCCCCTAAGAAGGTCTACGCGAACTACATACACATCAAGCCCCGTAACAAGTAAACAAAGTCCTTTCCTAGCTACAGAAACCACTAAAAGTCCTTAATTTTAATTCTACGTCTCCAGTCACTCCTATCCTCGATCATGTGCTCAGAGAGGTGCAAGTATTCCATATCTCGCCTAATTTTCTCTTCCCAAGTCAACCTAGGTCGTGTAACATTTGACCCATTTTCAAATTGTAACCCGAACCTGTTCTTTTTTAGTATTAGTTTCAATGAATTAAATGTAACTCGGGATAGTTTAATCAATATTATAAATTATTTTTCATCTATTTTAAACAATGGAACAACTTATAAAAATGTTATGATTATTATTAAGTTGAAATTTTTATAAATCATTCTATATTAAATAACTAAACTTAAAAAGTCTTATTAAAAATTTATAAAAGTTTATAAATATTTTGTAAATAGATGGAATTATTGTTTAAATTAAGTTTAGGGTGGAAAGTGGCAATTATAAAACTTGAATTACAAGTTTTTACATAAAATAACAACTACCCTAAACTACAGGGACTAAACCTGTAAATTTTTCAAAACTACCAACCCCCCCATTTTTCCCCGTCAACTGTGTTGACTCCGGCCAAGACCTCCGGCCGATCTCCGGCGAGGTCCAACCACGCCAAACCAAGTTGTTTCCAAGCCAATCGAACCGTGATTCCTAGTCGTGAGCCTGTTTCGAACTTGTCAACGGTTTCAATTCGAAATTAGTACCATTATATTGAGTTTTATCTCAAAACCGAAAATCAATCAAACCCAAAGTTGTTTCAACTCGAAATTCAGTAAATTGATTCTTGTAATCAACTCGAAACGTACCAAACATCATTGCGGTCATAACTATTCAAACAATTTGAACTGAAAACATAAAAACGAAACCAAATTCAATCAATTATAACCGATGCCAACTCAAAACGCGTTCAACCTGAAACAGTTGAAATTAAACCTTCAAAACAGAGGGCAATCGTTCTAATCGACATTTTAAAACTTTCTGTGCACTCAATTTCGATTATACAACACATCTTTATCTCTTTCGATCTCCATCTTCACGTCGAACCTGCAACTAGTCGAACTCCATATTCGAAGCAACCTCAATAGAAATTGATTGAGGGCTTTTGATCGTCTGGTCCCAGGGAAGCTCTCTGTGCCATTAATTTGACTTCCATCAACAAAATCAATTCGAATTGATTTCTCAAACTGTCGCGACTTGTTCGTCCCTCAACCCATCGATACCATAATCATTCAGGTAATTAGTTACACCCACACACTCGTTTTTGAATACTAAACAAAAGCCCTATGTTTAATTTGGCTATTGATCAAGTTTGCAAGATCAATTTGAAACGGTTTGAATCTAGGGTTCTTTGGAATTGGGGAATTATTATTGTAATGCTTTTGTTAATTAAAAGCCAAACAAAAACAGATACTGGGCTTTGGCCCGCTGGTAACAACGCACAACATGCATAGGGGCGACCAGGGTTCGACCCCTGGCACCCACATGCATTTTTTTTAAATCGTTTTTTTTAAACAAATTTATCAAATTAAATTTCAGAAATTATTATAACATTTGTTTTGTTAATTAATATTATCTTAGAAATTATTTATTAATTTCTAAAAATTCTAAATATTATAATCTCACTTTTATTAAAAGTCTAAATGTTATAAAAAAAGGGTTAATTATTATTTTAATTTTAAAATTCACGTTTAAACAAATCTAAACTATTTCAAATTATTTTACATTAATATTTTATAAAATCTAAATAATTAACTATTCATTTAATTATTTTGACCAAGAGTTCAAGTAATTAATTTAAAAAAAAAAATTAATTATTTAACTTCTACACCTTAAAATTTATTCAAACGTTTTATTTAAAAGTTTTGAACATATTTAGTCACATTATTCCAATTATTACCAATTAATATTTTCTTTATTTAAATTCATTTCCTTTATTTTATTTATTTAATCATATTAAATCAAATACATTGGTGTAAATCATTTGTAAGCCGTAAATCCCAAATTAGAACCCTAGCTTCTCAAATCAATCTAGTCTTCAATTATTGCGTTGTTTTAAAATTTAAGCTATTCCTTAGGTTGAATCCCGAGAAATTTCTTTTGGTGTCACGTTTATCATTCTATTATTTCCAACACGCTTATAATTTTCAGGTGAGTATTCATTGCCCATTTTTCATGTTTTATTATTTGGGGAAATCATGTGATATCATACACAAACATGCTTATACATTTTATTCTATTTCATACTAATATTCAATTCAATACGTGTTATGTTATTTACTTGCAATTATGTGTTCGTAATTAGATAAACTTGATAACATGATCATTAATTCACACAACCACGGTAACAATGATAGATCTATTGGTTTGACAACCCACCCCATTTGTTTAGTCGCGTGGTGATTGAAACCGGAAACATACAATCTATAAGGCTCCGTCTGTGGACCGAGTCAATTCAGTCAATAGGTTTGATCGTGTTGTTTGTCATTTATGATACACTGTTGCATGTTAGTCATAACATTACCATGTGAATTGAATTGTTTTCAAGATATTCAATCAAATTTTGTGTGTGTTTAAACCTATGATTATTCACCGGCTAATTCTTTAGCTGACTCGTTACTTTTTCACATGATTTCAGGAAATGCTAATTAGTGGAATTCTCTCTGCTCACATAGGATTGGACCTAGTCAAAAATAAAGAAGACAATATTATATTTCATGTTTTTATTTTAAGTGTGATGTAATGTGTGACTTGAATGGTATTATTCAATAAATAAATGGCTATTAAATGTTATATCAACGTATTTATTACCTTGTGCTATGAACAATCGATTCACATTCGTCCGCCTCGATGATTCCGCCATCGGTCGGGGTGTGACAGATTGGTATCAGAGCCAAGGTTATAGGGAATTAGGTTATTAGAAATGGAATGACCTAGACTATAACTAAGTACCTTTACACATGAGTCCTCTCATGTATTCTATATGTTTAGATAGGGCTTATATGTGTCACTTATATCTATTATGTTTATATGATTATCACATTCTCTTATATCTTGATTCTTGCCCTTCACATACAAATTCTCAAATCATATTATATGGCATTATGTGCCAAAATCAAATTGTTTTCAAATTTTAAATTTTGATTTGTTACTCATGGTTTTCAAATCTCGTCAAAGTCCGTGTCACATGACCGAGAACATGCAATGCTGGAAGGGTGGGATACCTGTATCTTAAGGTGTTCTGTCTAGGCAAGGTATTCATACAACTTGATTACCTTACCTGGGAACTCTCGAGATGAGTATTCGCTTATAGGTACGCATGTCTTCATTAAGGTTGTGGTGGACACAAATACTTTGATAAGTCAACGTATTCGCTTTGGTTTGCGAACCGAACGTTTACACTCCTAACCTCTCATTGTTATTCTAAACAATCTCATTAACGATTTTATTATTTTGAAAAGTTTTAAAAACCAAATACCCGTTTCTCATAGAGATTTCTTATTTTCATATTATACAGCATGTCTTCTCGTCAAAACCGCTCCCGATCTAGAAGCTCTGGCCGCAAGATTGCTGCTATAGTGGCACGCGAAGTTGCTGCGGTCATCCCTACACTGCTTACCCATTTGAATCAAGGCAACAACGTTGTTCAAAATCAAGCTGCACCAAATCCTCCACGAGCTTGTACTTACAAGCACTTCAGTTCTTGCAATCCCACTAAGTTTAGCGGGACCGAAGGAGCCACTGGTCTTTTACAGTGGTTTGAGAGTATCGAGAACACTTTTCTCAATAGTGAGTGTCCCGAGAATCTCAAGGTTCGCTATGCTACAAGTGTTCTTCAAAAGAGAGCACTCACTTGGTGGAACGGGGAGAAACGAACCCGTGGAACTGATGCTGCTTTGGCATTAACGTGGGATGAAGTCAAAGAACTCATGACTCGGGAATTCTGTCCAAGAAATGAGATCAAGAAGTTAGAAGCTGAGTTCTGGGACTTAGCTCAAGAAAGTGGAGAAAATCTAGCTTACACCAACTGATTTCATGAATTGAGCCTACTTGTTCCCCACTTAGTTACCCCATTATCCCGGGCCATTGAAAAGTACATCGGTGGTCTACCCATGAAAATTCAAGACACGGTATGGGGTAGAAATCCTGCAACTCTGGAAGATACCATCCGGTTAGCTGCTCAGTTAACTGACAATCATGTTAAGGCTGGAACCCTGACAAGGAAGGGTGCTAAGAAGGTGCCGAGAAACCCTCAGCTGAACCCCTTAAGGAGGAAAAACCCGAACCTTCTCAAAACAAGAAGAGGAAGGTTAAATCCCAAAACTTTGCTGTAGTTACCCCTACTGTTCCAGTTAATCAAGTCGCACCAAGCTACCAACCAGTCTCCAACAATCAAGTCCCGGCAAAGAAACCTTACACCGGAACTTTCCCACAGTGCAATATTTGCAAGTACCACCACCCTACTAATGCACAATGCCGTCGCTGCACCAACTGTGGTCGTTTCGGTCATACTTTCAACGTGTGTAAGAGCGCAGCTAAGACTCCGGCTACCGCACCTGTTCCTCAACATCCTCCTGCAGTTGCTCAGGGTCGTGCATGCTATCAATGTGGTGATCCGAACCACTACCGCAATCGATGCCCTCAACTTGTCAGCACGGTGCCTACGGCTCAAGGACGTGCTTTTAACATCAATGCTCATCAAGCTCAAACCAATAGCGATGTGGTGAACGGTATGTTTTTAATCAATAATCATTATGCTTCAGTCTTATTTGATACCGGCGCCGACAAAAGTTTTGTGTCCTTAGAATTTGAACCCTTACTTGCTAGTGCACGGACTAAGTTGAGAAAACCATTTACGGTAGAGATAGCCGACGGGAAACCTATCACAATCGATTCAATTATTCCAAACTGTACCCTTAGTCTTAGCGAGCATGATTTTCCTATCGATCTCACACCGATGCAACTTGGAAATTTCGACGTCATCATAGGCATGGATTGGCTATCTAAGAACCATGCTGAAGTTGTTTGTTACGAGAAAATCATCCGGATCCCTCTTGCGCCCGAAAAGATGTTAAATATTTATGGAGAGAAACCTTCCAAAGGCCTTCGACTTATGTCATGTACCAAAGCTCAAAAGTACATTCGCAAGCATTATGTGGCTTTCTTAGCACATATCGTGAAAACGAATGAGAAGTCAAAGAAAGTCGAGGATATTCCGATCATTCGTGATTTTCCGGAAGTGTTCCCCGATGACTTAACTGGACTCCCTCCTGTTCGTCAAGTCGAGTTTCGTATCGATCTTGTACCTGGTGCAACACCTGTAGCAAAATCTCCATATCGTCTTGCACCATCTGAGATGCAAGAACTTGCTAGTCAACTTCAAGAACTTTCCGATAAAGGTTTCATTCGACCAAGTTCCTCACCTTGGGGAGCCCCAGTATTGTTTGTGAAGAAGAAAGATGGCTCATTTCGTATGTGTATCGATTATCGGGAACTCAACAAGCTTACTGTTAAGAACCGGTATCCCCTACCAAGAATCGATGATTTGTTTGACCAACTTCAAGGCGCTTCATACTTTTCCAAGATTGATCTTCGTTCTGGTTATCATCAACTACGGGTGCATGATGATGACATTCCCAAAACAGCCTTCCGTACAAGATATGGTCATTACGAATTTCTGGTTATGCCATTTGGTTTGACCAACGCACCAGCTGTGTTCATGGATTTAATGAACCGCGTGTGTAAACCATACTTGGACAAGTTCGTGATCGTCTTCATCGACGACATTCTGATTTATTCAAAATCAAGATCCGAGCATGAACATCATCTTCGTTTGATTCTTGAACTGTTGAAAAAGGAGAAACTATATGCCAAATTCTCTAAGTGTGAATTTTGGTTGAAGGAGGTACAATTCCTTGGTCACATCGTAAATGATAAAGGGATTCATGTGGATCCTGCAAAGATTGAGGCGGTAAAGAGTTGGGTGGAACCTAAAACTCCCACTGAGATCCGTTCATTCCTTGGCTTGGCTGGCTACTATCGGCGTTTCATCCCAAATTTCTCAAAGATCGCTGTGCCTCTTACTGCCTTGACCCACAAGGATAAGTCTTTCCAGTGGGGACCAGATCAAGAAAAAGCATTCCAAACACTTAAACAAAAGTTATGCAATGCTCCAATCTTGACCCTCCCTGATGGAAATGATGATTTTGTTGTTTACTGCGATGCTTCCAAGCAAGGTCTTGGTTGTGTCCTCATGCAACGAGGAAAGGTCATAGCCTATGCCTCAAGACAGCTCAAAACCCATGAGAAAAATTACACAACTCATGATCTCGAATTAGGAGCTGTGGTTTTCGCACTCAAAATCTGGAGACACTATCTTTACGGCACCAAGTGTGTTGTATTCACTGACCATAAGAGTCTTCAGCACATTTTCAATCAAAAAGAACTAAACATGAGACAACGGCGATGGGTTGAGTTACTCAATGACTACGATTGTGAAATTCGCTACCACCCTGGAAAAGCGAATGTCGTAGCCGATGCATTGAGTCGTAAGGATTATGTCATACTCCAAAGTGTTACGATTCAATCCGAACTTAAAACTCGAATTCTCGAAGCCCAACACGAGTCAGTCACTGAGGGTAACATGTACGATGAAATGTCATGCGGCGCTGAACTTCAATTGGAAACAAAACCTGATGGTTTGTTGTATTTTCTGGATCGTCTTTGGATTCCTAAACGCAATGATCTTCGAATCCTCATCATGAGCGAGGCTCACAAAACTCGTTATTCCATCCATCCCGGTGCGGATAAGATGTTTATGAATCTCCGTAATCAGTATTGGTGGCCCGGCATGAAAAAGGATATAGCTTTGTATGTGTCCAAATGCCTCACCTGTTCAAAAGTTAAAGCAGAACATCAACGTCCGTCTGGATTACTTGTTCAACCTGATATTCCAGTGTGGAAGTGGGAAGACATATCTATGGACTTCATTACCAAATTGCCTCGAACCTCTAGCGGTTATGATAGTATTTGGGTCATCGTTGATCGATTGACTAAATCGGCACACTTTATACCGATTCGTGAAGATTATCGAGTTGAGAAATTAGCTCGTATTTATATCAATGAAATAGTCAGCCGTCATGGTGTGCCATTAAATATTATCTCCGATCGTGATGGTCGATTCATCTCCCATTTCTGGCAAAGTCTTCAATCGTCTTTGGGAACCCGACTCAATCTCAGCACAGCTTATCACCCTCAAACCGATGGGCAAACTGAAAGAACAATACAGACTCTCGAGGATATGCTTCGAGCGTGTGTCATTGACTTTAGTGGCTCTTGGGATTCTCACCTACCGTTAATCGAATTTTCATATAACAACAGCTATCATACAAGTATTCAAATGGCACCATTTGAAGCTTTGTACGGTCGCAAGTGTCGATCTCCCATATGTTGGTCTGAGATAGGAGATGCACAAATCACCGGTCCTGAACTAATTCAGGAATCAACCGATAAGATTCACAAGATTCGTGATAACTTGTTGGCTGCTAGAAATCGTCAGAAGCATTATGCTGATAAGGGACGGAAACCCATGGAATACAACGTCGGTGATCTCGTACTCCTAAAGGTATCACCTTGGAAAGGGGTGATCCGTTTTGGGAAGAAAGGGAAACTAGCACCTCGTTATGTGGGTCCATTCAAAGTGCTTGAGCGTATTGGGAAGGTAGCTTACAAGCTTGAACTGCCTCAAGAACTCAGCAACATTCACCCAACATTTCATGTTTCCAACCTCAAGAAATGCCTTGCTGATGAGAACCTCCGCATTCCACTCGACGAAGTTCAAATTGATGAATCCATGCACTTTATCGAAAGGCCTGTGGAGATCATGGACCGTGAAATCAAACAACTCAAGCGTAGCCGAATCCCTATCGTCAAAGTTCGTTGGGAGTCTAAACGTGGCCCAGAGTTCACTTGGGAGCGTGAATACCAAATGAAATCCAAGTATCCTCATCTTTTTGTCTCAGCCTCTTCGTGATCGAATTTCGGGACGAAATTCCTTAAAGTAGGGGAGACTGTAACATTTGACCCATTTTCAAATTGTAACCCGAACCTGTTCTTTTTTTAGTATTAGTTTCAATGAATTAAATGTAACTCGGGATAGTTTAATCAATATTATAAATTATTTTTCATCTATTTTAAACAATGGAACAACTTATAAAAATGTTATGATTATTATTAAGTTGAAATTTTTATAAATCATTCTATATTAAATAACTAAACTTAAAAAGTCTTATTAAAAATTTATAAAAGTTTATAAATATTTTGTAAATAGATGGAATTATTGTTTAAATTAAGTTTAGGGTGGAAAGTGGCAATTATAAAACTTGAATTACAAGTTTTCACATAAAATAACAACTACCCTAAACTACAGGGACTAAACCTGTAAATTTTTCAAAACTACCAACCCCCCCCATTTTTCCCCGTCAACTGTGTTGACTCCGGCCAAGACCTCCGGCCGATCTCCGGCGAGGTCCAACCACACCAAACCAAGTTGTTTCCAAGCCAATCGAACCGTGATTCCTAGTCGTGAGCCTGTTTCGAACTTGTCAACGGTTTCAATTCGAAATTAGTACCATTATATTGAGTTTTATCTCAAAACCGAAAATCAATCAAACCCAAAGTTGTTTCAACTCGAAATTCAGTAAATTGATTCTTGTAATCAACTCGAAACGTACCAAACATCATTGCGGTCATAACTATTCAAACAATTTGAACTGAAAACATAAAAACGAAACCAAATTCAATCAATTATAACCGATGCCAACTCAAAACGCGTTCAACCTGAAACAGTTGAAATTAAACCTTCAAAACAGAGGGCAATCGTTCTAATCGACATTTTAAAACTTTCTGTGCACTCAATTTCGATTATACAACACATCTTTATCTCTTTCGATCTCCATCTTCACGTCGAACCTGCAACTAGTCGAACTCCATATTCGAAGCAACCTCAATAGAAATTGATTGAGGGCTTTTGATCGTCTGGTCCCAGGGAAGCTCTCTGTGCCATTAATTTGACTTCCATCAACAAAATCAATTCGAATTGATTTCTCAAACTGTCGCGACTTGTTCGTCCCTCAACCCATCGATACCATAATCATTCAGGTAATTAGTTACACCCACACACTCGTTTTTGAATACTAAACAAAAGCCCTATGTTTAATTTGGCTATTGATCAAGTTTGCAAGATCAATTTGAAACGGTTTGAATCTAGGGTTCTTTGGAATTGGGGAATTGTTATTGTAATGCTTTTGTTAATTAAAAGCCAAACAAAAACAGATACTGGGCTTTGGCCCGCTGGTAACAACGCACAACATGCATAGGGGCGACCAGGGTTCGACCCCTGGCACCCACATGCATTTTTTTTAAATCGTTTTTTTTAAACAAATTTATCAAATTAAATTTCAGAAATCATTATAACATTTGTTTTGTTAATTAATATTACCTTAGAAATTATTTATTAATTTCTAAAAATTCTAAATATTATAATCTCACTTTTATTAAAAGTCTAAATGTTATAAAAAAAGGGTTAATTATTAATTTTAATTTTAAAATTCACGTTTAAACAAATCTAAACTATTTCAAATTATTTTACATTAATATTTTATAAAATCTAAATAATTAACTATTCATTTAATTATTTTGACCAAGAGTTCAAGTAATTAATTAAAAAAAAAAATTAATTATTTAACTTCTACACCTTAAAATTTATTCAAACGTTTTATTTAAAAGTTTTGAACATATTTAGTCACATTATTCCAATTATTACCAATTAATATTTTCTTTATTTAAATTCATTTCCTTTATTTTATTTATTTAATCATATTAAATCAAATACATTGGTGTAAATCATTTGTAAGCCGTAAATCCCAAATTAGAACCCTAGCTTCTCAAATCAATCTAGTCTTCAATTATTGCGTTGTTTTAAAATTTAAGCTATTCCTTAGGTTGAATCCCGAGAAATTTCTTTTGGTGTCACGTTTATCATTCTATTATTTCCAACACGCTTATAATTTTCAGGTGAGTATTCATTGCCCATTTTTCATGTTTTATTATTTGGGGAAATCATGTGATATCATACACAAACATGCTTATACATTTTATTCTATTTCATACTAATATTCAATTCAATACGTGTTATGTTATTTACTTGCAATTATGTGTTCGTAATTAGATAAACTTGATAACATGATCATTAATTCACACAACCACGGTAACAATGATAAATCTATTGGTTTGACAACCCACCCCATTTGTTTAGTCGCGTGGTGATTGAAACCGGAAACATACAATCTATAAGGCTCCGTCTGTGGACCGAGTCAATTCAGTCAATAGGTTTGATCGTGTTGTTTGTCATTTATGATACACTGTTGCATGTTAGTCATAACATTACCATGTGAATTGAATTGTTTTCAAGATATTCAATCAAATTTTGTGTGTGTTTAAACCTATGATTATTCACCGGCTAATTCTTTAGCTGACTCGTTACTTTTTCACATGATTTCAGGAAATGCTAATTAGTGGAATTCTCTCTGCTCACATAGGATTGGACCTAGTCAAAAATAAAGAAGACAATATTATATTTCATGTTTTTATTTTAAGTGTGATGTAATGTGTGACTTGAATGGTATTATTCAATAAATAAATGGCTATTAAATGTTATATCAACGTATTTATTACCTTGTGCTATGAACAATCGATTCACATTCGTCCGCCTCGATGATTCCGCCATCGGTCGGGGTGTGACAGGTCGTCCTCTACTCTTCCTACCCTCTATGCTGATGTTCTCCACTGCTCTGACCGGTGCTGCCATTGGTCTCCTCTTGACATGTCCATACCATCTTAATCTTCCCTCTCGTATTTTATCTGCAATAGAAGCCACTTCTAACTTCTGTCGAAACACTTCGTTTCTTATCCTATCCAGTCTTGTATGGCCACACATCCACCTTAGCATTCGCATTTCCGCAACCTCTATTTGTTTCTCGTGCGATTTCTTTATGGCCCAGCAGTCTATTCCATATAGCATAGTTGGGCGTACCGCCACTCTGTATAGTTTTCCCTTAAGTTTTGCTGGAAACCTCTTATCACATAGGATCCCTGATGCTGCTCTCCACTTGCACCATCCTGCTTGGACATGGTGAGCTACATCGCTGTGTATCTCTCCGTCCTCCTGCAGGTACGAGCCCAAGTATTTGAACCTAGATGTCTGTGGGACCGGCATGCCCTGGATACTGATTTGGGTGTCCTCTTCGTCGTCGCCACCAAAGTTACAATGCATGTATTCCGTCTTAGAGCGACTTATCGTTAATCCTCTGCTCTCTAGCGCTGCTCTCCACTGCTCTAGCTTGTCGTTAAGCATCATTTTAGATTCTGATATTAAGACAATATCATCCGCGAAGAGCATACACCACGGGACTGACTGTTGTATTGACTTAGTCATCTCATCCAACACTAGTGTGAAGAGAAATGGGCTCAATGCCGATCCTTGATGGAGTCCCACTTCCACTGAGAATGAGTCTGTGTCTCCTACCGGTGCTCGCACACATGTTTTTGCCCCGTCATACATGTCCTTGATTAATTTGATATACCTCTCTGGTACCCCTCTATGTCGTAGACTTTCCCAAATTAGTTGTCTCGATACACTGTCATATGCCTTTTCTAGGTCGATGAATACCATATGGAGGTCCCTTTTCTTTTCTCTATATTTCTCCATTATCCGTCTTATGACGTGTATGGCTTCTGTTGTAGAGCGTCCTGGCATAAATCCAAATTGGTTTATTGCTATCTGGGTTTCCCGTCTAATTCTCGTGTCAATAACTCTTTCCCATAGTTTCATCGTGTGACTCAGTAGCTTTATTCCCCTGTAGTTTTCGCATCCTTGGATATCTCCTTTTTTCTTATATATGGGGACTATGACACTGGTTCTCCACTGGTCTGGCATCTTTCCTGTTTTAAAGATAGTGTTAAATAGATCTGTTAGCCATTGGAGACCCTCATCACCCAGGCATTTCCACACCTCAATCGGTATGTTGTCTGGCCCCACCGCTTTAGCCCTTCCCATTTTCTTCATAGCTCTTTTAACTTCGTCAACCGTGATGCTTCTACAATAGCATTGGTTTTGTTGCGTAGCTTGGGTTGTTCTATCTATCTAAGTTTGTTGATTTGAATTCCTTATGTTAAATAGGTTATCGAAGTAAGTTTTCCATCGCACCTTGATATCTTTCTCGTTCACCAAAACCTTTCCATCCGCAGCCTTTATGAACTTGACCATTGTTAGGTCCTGTCTTCTTCTTTCTCTTGCCTTGGCTATCTTGAACATGTCATGCTCTCCTTCTTTCGTCTCTAATCGCTTATACATCCTTTCATATGCCGTGTTCTTTGCCTCTGACACCGATTTTTTCGCTTGTCTCTTAGCCTCCTTGTACTTTTGTTTTAGCTCTGCGTGTTCTGCCTCACTGCTACATCGTATGAGCTCTCTAAAACTTTGTTGTTTGATGCGTATCTTCTCCTGTACAATTTCGTTCCACCACCATGATTCCTGATGACCAACTGTCCTTTTTGTTGTAACTCCAAGCGTTTCTTTAGCTGCTTGTATGAGCCTAGTTGCTATAGCCTCCCACTTTTGGTTTGCATCTTCGTGTGGCCCAGTTTGGTTCATTGGTATGACTTTATCTCTAAAAATGGTAATCTTTTCGTCTTTGAGTTGACCCCATCTGATCTTGGGTGTGATTCTCCTGTTCCGTTGGGCAATTGGCCTCTTGACGCGTATATCCGCCACCAACATATGGTGTTGCGTTACAACCGTCTCTCCCGGGATTGCTTTACAGTCTTTCCACGAGCTATGCTCTTCTCTCCTCGTCAATAAATAATCTATCTGCGTGTGTCTCCCGCCGCTGCTAAACGTGATTAGATGAGAGTCTCTTTTCTTAAAGAACGAATTTATGATGCCTAAATCATGCGCTACTGCAAATTCAAGAAGCTCCCTACCGCCGTCATTCCTAAGACCATACCCGTATCCTCCATGCACCAGTTGGAAATGCTCATTATCCCTTCCGATATGTCCATTAAAATCTCCTCCTATGTATAACTTTTCTTCTCTAGGTATGTCAGCTATAACGTGGTCTAAACTCTCCCAGAATGTTTTTCTTTCCGTTTCCCCTAGTCCAACATGTGGTGCATACGTACTAACTATCGTCACTACCTCGTCTCCTATTACTATTCTTAACAGCATAATTCTATCATTGTATCTTCTCACCTCCACTACATTATCTTGGAGTTCCTTAGCAACTAGAAAACCTACTCCGTTTTTAGCTCCATCAGACCCTGAATACCATAGTTTATAACTATCGCACTGTTTTGCTCTCCCACCTCGCCATCTAGTCTCCTGCAGGCATGCTATGTGGACCCTACGTTTCTTCAGCACATCAATTAACTCTAATAACTTACTGGTTAAGGTTCCTACATTCCACGATGCTACTCTTAATCTACAGACCTTATTCCCATTCTTCGCACCTCTCCTCACCGAACATGATCTCGGGGCAGCATAATGGCTCCTACTATCTATTATACCAGACAGGGTCTACTAAGACCACCAAGAAATATAAAACACGGACAACACAGAAACACAACAAATCACAAACAAGTAGAATTCACACAGAAAATAGGGGATGACTCTCCCTGTTAAATAAACAAGACTAACCCAGACTAAAAATAAACAAAAAGAGCAAATAAGCAGAGACAATTAAAAACAGGAAATAGAGACAGGGGATATATAAAAGGAAATATAAAAACAGGTAGAACAGAGAAATATAAAAGGATAGAAAGATTTGACAAGGGGGGGGGGTTTACCACAAACAGGTAGAACAGAGACAATTAAAGACACAATTAGATGCCCACAAATAGAGACAGGGGATGGCTCTCCCTGTTAAAACAGTGCTGGTCCTCCTAACCCAGCCCAAACAATGCCTAAAACAAGAAAATATTCGTGATGCAGAATAATAAAAAACAGGAAGAAGAGAATGATGGAACGAACTCACCCAGGGGTACCCAAGTTAAGGTATTCCAATCCTTTAGCAAAACAACCAGAACCAACTATCACCACCCAATTTGGTACTTTGATTTTATCAATAGATCTAGGGTTTTAACCCTAGAACACCAACAGAAAGTTTCAGCCGTGAACCAGAACCAACCAGCGAGCACGAGCGGTCAGCCGTGCACTAACAAACCAGCGAGCACGAGCGAGCAACCTTGAGTACCAACGAAAACGTTTCAGCCGTGGACCCGAGCAGGAGCCGTTGGGGCGATAGCCGTGGACCCGAGCAGGAGCCGTTCAGTATGTTGAATATAACATTCAAAAAGTCAACACCATAAAACTATATTGAATTAAAACTTCAAACAATGTGTATACAATGCTCGCGTCCATCGAGTTCAAATTACAAAAAAGAAAATATATACATTACCCAACCAGTCTTAACCAAGTCACTATCTCCTACATGAAGACTTTATATATATATAACCGCTACATCTTCTTGACCTAGATAATACCTCTTGGTTGTCACACCCCCAACCATGGCGGTTTCTCACGGGGCATGAACGTCATGGAATCACAGTTATTGATCGATCACTACATGATTTAGTAAAACATACTTTGCAAATAAGTTTAAAAGTACATAATTGTTTCCGAGTTAAATAGCGAAAGTAATAGAACTAATGTAAATTATTTTCAAAACAAGACAATTTAGAAATAATGACCCAATGGCATGAATGAACCTAAATGCGATGAGTTCCATGCAAGCTTATCCTGATGCAAACCTCAATTTCCTGAGAAAACATGCATGACAATATGTAAATATAAAGTTGGTGAGTTTACAGGTTTTAAAGTAATTGTAAATAATGTAATGGACCATAAGTTTTTCCATAATTATAAAAGATTGCCCCTATCCGTGCCTACCGTAAGCACGGGGGTGAACATGCTAATACTGCACCCGTTTAGACCTCCAGTCAAGGTTAGGGTAATTAACCCAGGTGAGGGTAGTCAAACCCAATAGTACTACCCATGATTACCTTGCTTTGGGAAATAAACTAATGATCCGATAACAGTGACTTCATACGGTAAGTGACAACTTATATAACATGTGAAATTATTGACAAGTAATGGTGTCCAAGAAAATAGTAATTTGCATGTAATCTCCCCAAAAGAAAAACAAGTAAAAATAGGGCCGTGAAACTCACCTGACAGTAATCGGGTATGAAACTGGTAAGTATCCAAAATGCTCGAGAAATCCGACCTAAGTTCTCCCAAGAATAATTAAGAAAACTTATGTCTAAGTAATTGTTTCTCCGTGTAAAGTGAGCATGTAACTATTTAATCCACATAACTTGGTAATAAAGTGTTGTTTGACTCGACGACCCGTTGGCGATACAGGATGGATATTTATGAAATATAAATTACTTAGAAAATATTAATAAATTATATTTCACTTGAGAGTGTACAAATACTCTTGTATTTAAAGTTGACATATTGTTTGGGTAATTAAATATTATTTTGACTCGACCCGTGACATGACTCGAGTGTTTTGAAATTAATTATATAATTTACATATGAAATTATAGAAATTAAGGTTTTGAAATAATCTTACTTTTCTTAGGTAAAATAATATTGTATTATTCTAATTGAGATACAATTTGAAATATTATCATTTAAGAAAAGCTTTCGTATTTTACAATCCATGTATAAACATATATATTTACTCATAAAATAATTATTTAATTATTTTCATAGTAGGATTATTCTTTTATTTTATCTAGTTATTATGAATCTTAACATATATTAATTAGGGTTTCTCAAATTTATTAAGTAATTTTTCATATTATAAAGTAAAATCCCTTGAATAAAATACTTAGTCACATTAATTGATTACCAACATGTCGTAACCCATCTTTTTAAGTAACATAATATCTATGTTATAAAATCTATAAGTTTGTATTCTAAGTCCCATGTCAAAACAACTTTATCATGTGTTATCTACTACTCATTTTAACACCTCATTTAAACTACATAATATTCAAAGTTATAAAGTCTATATTTTTTTCATTTAAAGTCCCATGTTTATATTTTTAACCACACTTGTAAACTTGGTCAAGTTTTCATCTAGTCATAACCCAACTTTCATATTATAACTCACTAACTAAATATAACTTGTAGAATATATATAAGTGTTCATAATAATACTTGTAAAATTAAAATTTCTTAAACATAATGTAACCCTTATGTGTGAATTATTATTCTTGAAACTCTTTGTTGGTAAAAACATCATTTTTAACATGAATGATTCTTGTGGATAAATGTTGTTACATTTGAACTAGTAGGTGAATAAACATGGTAAAGTAATATATATACAAACAAGAAAGGTTATTCTCACTAAAAACAATCAAGGAAAAATGGAAGGGTTGTTGTAGGATGCTTGAAAGCTTTAAAAATTGTTTGATCTTCACCCAGGGGCACTTGAACACACAAGATTTGTAGAAAACAAGATGGAAATAATATGAGGTGGTGGTGATGGGTCTTTGGCTGAAATTTTGAAGGGAAGGGAGAGGGAAGAGAGTGTGTTGGGTGGTGTTTGTGATTTGTGTGACTGATAGCTAAATGGTATGTGTATCTTATAGTCTTTCACCCTTTTCAAACATAGGATTTTAGGACATGGATGGATCAATTCTTGGTCAAAGGAGAGGAACAAAAGTGATATTACAAGAGTGGTAATAAGGTTATGTGCCTTTAATCAGTTTCAAAAAGTGATTTATGAAAAGGGAAAGACTTGTATTTGACAAACCAACAAATTGGTAAAAGTTTTCTTTGGGAAGGAGAGTAGAAAGAAAAAGTGAGGTGATGGATGGGGTAGACTATCAAAGGAAGGGGAAGGGGGTTGGTTTTTAATTTTTATGTAGTATTAGGTATTTAGGTGGTATTTGGTGCACTATAGGTATTTTTACATATTTTATATTTTTGCTTTTTGCTTTTTAAAATACATCACAATATTATAAGAACTTATATAATATTATATATTTCAATATCGATGATATGTTAACGATACAGCATGTATCTAGTAGTCGCGTTAAAAGTATTCGTTAAGGGTAAAATATCAATTTATGTGTTTAGGTTTATTTTTAAATTAAGCTTTTATAATGTATTTAATTTGAAATCTAGAATACTTTAAAACACTTTTAAGTATTTGTTAGTACATATATATTAATTATCACCAATGTTCGTATGTGCCGGTTTTACCGCGTATAAAAATGGTAATTACGCCAAATCACCGATGCATGAAATGTTATGCATGAAATTTTGCAATGCGTGAAATGACTTTAAATAATTAGAACTCAATTGAAACTCATGTATAATATGCATAATTATAACTAAGTCGGGCTAGGTATTGACCTGAAATTGCTAGTTGTCACATTGGTACCACCTGCTCCTGCATCACGAGCTAAAATACATTGAAAAAAACCTTATTGGTGAGCCATAACCAATGCTAAAATAGTTAGATAATATAGCTATGTGTGTGCAAGTATTTTTTATCAAATCAAATCTCACCAATGCTATCACATATAAAAAAGTGTCTGTCAACATATATGCCACTCCAGGTTTCATAACATGAAGGTGGTAGGTTAAAGGCATCCCGATTGACCAGATCCTTACACGTCACAACATACAAGTAGTAGACAACCCTTAAGAATTTTGCACTTTGACCAAACCCGAATGATTGCAACCCTGGCGATCGATGACTCAGTCTAGAGTACATTCTCACACCAAAACATAAAAGTGAGGCCCATCCTACCTAGGTGGTTCCAACTAAGCGCACATATTCCCTGAGGTGATCAGTGATATAATCCAGAGCCCATCCCCTCAACTTAATAATTTAATAGTGGCTACATTGATCAACAACACACATACACATATTAAAGTCATTTCATCAAATCACTTTGATAAGCTCGGATACAAACCCCATAGCAATTAATAAAGAAGATGATTAGACTCATATTGATGAGCTATCCGATGGTGTCGATACACTAGTCGACGGGTTCCACGAGCATTTTACAACCCTATCACACATTAAGTCCTTGAGGTTCATGCTTTCTATCTTGGCCTTTTTTGTAGTCGGTAGAGCCTCACCTTCCCTCGGTTTACTAATACACCATAGACAAGAATTCCTTGGATAAAAGAGATTCTCCATAATCATAATCTCCATCGAATCGACTAACACTTTGGCAGGAGACAGTTTCTTCAGGCATAAATATACAAAAACACTCACGCCAAGTATTTGCTTTGATACCATTTTTATGCTAATAAGGATATTAAATAAGTGACTCTATAAACTCAAACGATCACCTGGAAATAAGGAAACAACCCTATAGACTTGATATCAACCTCTTGACTCTATTGGCTAGCAAATATATCAACACGCTGTAAAGAGAAAATACGTATGTATGGGCTTATGGGCTGCATGCATGACATTACAATTGAGTTATAACCTATTATTTAAAGCTAACTTAACAGAGTTATCAAAAATAATAACCACACATACAACACCATGGTAGTAAGCGGAGGTAACCGCATGAGTCATTCCTGCGAGTGGTATTCCAAACTTGAGCTTTAACGTCCTTGCCATTGATCTCCATCGTCTGAGTCTGAAAATCAACTTTGATGGTGGCCTTAGAGTACATATTAAACTCATTTCTAGAATATCTCAATATCAGTTTTGATTTAATAATGGTCGAGTCTCTGATTATCACCATTTTAAACAAATACTCCTGCCCTTGATCATCTGATGAATCCATATTGTCGGATTTTGATCGAAATATGTGATATGTTGGCGGAATTGAGAATTGATTATGATCGGATAAATGATTTTGGTTTTGATTTTAAAAGGTGGAGAAGTAAACAGGTTGGCAGAGACAAAGGTGTGGGTTTATAGGCCCTTTTGGTTGGCGGTAAAATTGTTTTTACACGAAATCTATTCTATTTCTATTCTTAAATTACTCCATGTATCAAAATCTAGTGTTGTCAAAGTTTGGGTCGTCGGCTAGTTGAAGAAGATGACAAAATGGTGATGATGGGGTTAAGTTTTCTTGGGGAAAATGATAGCAAATCAAGTGGGGCTTATTTATTTATGAGTTAATTACACTTTTCGTCCTTTAGTTTTTTTCGCAAATTTTAGATTTCGTCTTTAAACTAAGGAAATTACAATAAACATTCTTTACGTTTATAAAAGCTTGCATGTTTCATCATTTCCTCTAACAGGCGTTAATTATTTCCGTTAAATTAGATCATATGCTTTGCATGTGAGGGTAAACCGGTCATTATACCCTTTTAGATATTAAAACAATTAAAATAAGCCTAAATAGAAAACCACCATATGATATCACTGTCATCATCTTCCATCGTCATCATCATCAACAACAAGCATCATACTCCACAACCACTATCATCATCCACCATCATCCGTCGCTAAATGCATCACCTTTCTTCTTCAGCCAGACCACCATCGCTGCACCACTATCGTCACACCGTCCCTACCCTTTCTTCATACATCTATCACAATTGATTCGAAATCCACACACCACATCACCCTCAACTCTCTTTATCTTCCTTTCTCTCTATATATAAATCCATTACCAAATCCACACACCACAATACCATCGATTCACCCACCAGATCCATCACCAAACCAATTGGATCCGTCATATTTACATATCATTGTTTTCTGAAGAAACATTGGAATTGAAGTCAGGGATGAAGTTAAAGGGTTATTGGTGGATTAATTTTGTGGAGAAAAGTTGAAATCAACAATTTAACCATTTAAACCAACAATATTAAGCATCTTATTGAAGCTTTTTTAAACCAACAATTATAACCATTGAAACCAACAATTTTGAAGCTAAATTTTATGAAGAAAACTTGAATTTCCCATCTTCTTGATCTAAACAGCTTTCCATTTCCCAAACCTTGAAAAACACTAACTTTTGGTTTTTGTATCGTAGTAGATAAACTTTTGTGGTAGATGGATTGGTGGTGGTGGTTGAATCAATCGTCGGAGAAGATGTGACGAACGATGGTGGGTATTGGATAAAGAGGATGGGGAAGGGTAGAGATGGGATGATTAAGATGATGGATGTTGTTTTTGTCTAGAAAGAGAAGGAGTAGAGAGAGAGCGAGAGTTAAGAGTGAGATAGGGTTGGGTGGCGTAGGATGGGTTTAATAATTTAATTAATATTCTATTTTTTAATAGGAGCAAAAAGATCAATTTACCATCACATGCAATGCACATCTGACTTAACGGAAAAAATTAACATTCATTAGAAGAAAAGACGAAATGTGCAGACATAAAGGATGGTTACTGTAATTTTTTTAGTTTAAGGACAAAAACTCAAATTTGCTACAACACCAAAAGACGAAAAGTGTAATTTACTCTTTATTTAATCTTAGTTTTGTTTTAGTTCAAACAAAAATGATTTCTATAGCTTGAGAATTGCAAGTTTAGCCCTTACCATTGTTATAAACTAACATGCTTAAACCACGAGGACTAAACTTGTAACCATCTCATAATTGTTTAGATTAAGTTAGTATTTTTTTAAATCAAAGGACTAAATTAACAATATAATCAAACTAAAAAAACCATTTGTGTGATTTCTCTAAAACAAATAAAAAAAGTATAACAAGCTAATTGAGAAAATAAAAAAATAAATGATAAAAGGTTGATTGAATAAGAAAACAAAATTAAATAATTATTGTAAATTTATTCTTAAATATATAAAATATAGAAAAACACGTGTTTCTATTGATATCTTTAAATCATCCATTTTAGTAACTATTTTAGGGCTGTAAACGAGCTGAGTCGAGCCGAGCCAGGATGGACTCGAGTTCGAGCTCGAAGCTTATCGAGCCGAGCCGAGCCGGCTCGAAAATTTCTAACGAGCTCAAAACACCGGCTCGAGTTCGGCTCGTGAAAAGCTCGAGCCAGCTCGTGGCTCGTTCGAGCCGGCTCGATTTATTTTTTTTATTTTATTTTTCATATTAATTTATATAAAAACACAAAAATATATATTAGAGTTTTTATCTTTTGTTGGGTACTCCGTACTAAGAGAAACAAAGATCATTATTTTGAATATAAACAATTTACTGTGAAGTTATATATTTTTTAAATAAAATACTTAATGTTTATAAAAATAATCCATTTTTATTTTAAGAAAACCTTTTTAAAATCCTAATATAAAAATAATAATAATAGTAGTAGTAATAATAATAATGATTATTATTATTATACAATATAAATATATATATACACATATATTATATGCACCGAGTCACGAGCCGAGCCAACGAACCGAGCCACGAGCCGCGCTCGAACCGAGCTAACCCTGGCTCGAGTTCGGCTCGCTTAGAATTCGAGCCGAGCCGAGCCGGCTCGTTTAGATTCGAGTTTTTTTCAAGCCGAGCTTTTTTCGAGCTTTTCTCGAGCGAACTTCGAGCCACGAACTTTTTGTACAGCCCTAACTATTCTTAAACTATTCTTACATATTTCATTCTTAAACTTCATTAATTACACAATCATCCTTTATGTTTAGTGTGTATCACATGTTTTGTCTTTTACACTAACTAATGTTAAACTTCTTGCTACCTTCTTTAGAATAACAATTTTACGTTTGATTTAGAAAAACCAAAAAACCCTCACGTTTTCATTTCCATGAATGCCCCACCCATATTTCTCTCTAAGCATTGGACTTTACTCTTATTGGCAATGGACTTTCTCTCTAAGGAAAACATGACACCCAAAAAACCCTCAAGTTAACTATTGACCATGTAGCGCAAGCCACAAGGGTTTAGGACTTTACTCTTTAGGGTGTGTGAGATGATATTTCATTTGATTCCTTTTTGTAGTGGCTTGTGATCAAGACAGAGTAAATTAGACATTAAAGAATTTATTTAACAAGAAACTTAATATCAGTTAATGTAAAGTACAAAATATATTATAACCTATAAACATAAAAGATGATTAGTTTAATTACTATAGAAATTGTTTTTTTCATGCGAAGCGTACGTGGAATTATCACGCAAGACAATAATAATCACGCAAGAACAACATGATATTTACACAGGACAAATTACATTCGCGTGGAATTAATACGCAAGGATGAAATTATAACGCAAGCATACCTTCTGCGTAATAATTTCACATTTGCGTGATAATTCCATATTCGCGTGATTAATTATTACCCTTGCGTTATAATTCCACCCGTAACCTCCATTCTTTCATGATAACTTTGTACGCTTCACACGAAAAAATCACTTTGTACCGTAACCTTTCTCTGTATATATGTATAAAAATAGAAAGAATGAGAGATTAATGAATATCCCTATAACAAACCGCAATTTAAATCAAGAATACTGTGTGAACAATACTAAAATAGAAGTGAACTTTCAAAGGGCTCTCTTATTTCGTCACAAGAAGACCAAACAATCGTATCATTGAAAAGAATTGTATTTGATGTAACACGTAACACTAACGATTCTTAGCTTAACTGATTAAGGTGAGACATCCATAATATGTAAATAAAGAGATGTCGTGAGTTCAAGTCTCACTCTGAGTAAAATAAGTCACAGGTTTTTTTTCAGCGATAGGTTTTCTTCTGAGTGGGTTGGAGTTGCAGTTCTGACTAAAAAACGAATAGATAAGCCCAAGATAACAGCAATCCTCCAAAGCATACGTCATAGGGCTTAGAGGTATCGGCTCAGGACAGTACACTCTAAAAAAAAAGTAACACGTAAGCGCATACGTCAACCTATAGTCATCGTCTTCCTCTTTTCACATTACAAACCCCCAATTCCCACACTAACAACACTCCTCTAAATTCACCTCCACTCTACACAAACTAATCATCCACAAGCACCCTTCGATCAATCAAACCCACCCCACAGCTCGATAATGACAATGGTCCCACGAGTGAAATTGGGTTCACAGGGCTTAGAGGTATCGGCTCAGGGTCTAGGCTGCATGGGCATGTCCGCCTTCTACGGACCACCCAAGCCCGAGCCCGACATGATCAAACTCATCCACCACGCCATTAACGCCGGTGTCACCTTTCTCGACACCTCCGACGTCTACGGCCCCAAAACCAACGAGATCCTTATCGGCAAGGTAACACTTTCATCATACATTGGCTTCATTGAATATATTTGAACGAATTTAGGAGTTGGGTTTTGTTTGTTGTGTTGATTGTCTGATTGATCAGTTAACAGTTGTTTAAGTGTAGGCTTTGAAGGGAGGTGTGAGGGAGAAGGTGGAGCTTGCGACCAAATTTGGGGTCATATACGATGGTGTGTGGGAGGTTAAGGGCGATCCGGCCTATGTGAGGGCTGCTTGTGAAGCGAGCCTGCAGCGGCTCAATGTCGATTGCATTGATCTGTATTATCAGCACAGGATTGATACGCGTGTGCCCATCGAAATCACTGTTAGTTTTCGCTCTTTAGAGTATGCTCGTTTTGATCTTTGTTATGTTTCTGCAGTTGTGAAAGTCGTGATTAGTCATCTTTTGGTTGTGCATTAGTGAAAGTCGTGATTAGTCATCTTTTGGTTGTGCATTAGTGAAAGTCATGGTTCAAACAAGAATGTATGCAAGTGTTTCACTTGTTTGTTTGTTTCTTGTTGTTAGGATTTGTATGACTTTTAGTGAAGTATTAGTTCTGCATATATATATGTCAAAGAAAGCCGACCACATTTGTTAGAAAAATAAGGGTTAATATAATAAGATATTAACATGCTTACGTCACCAAAAGAGTCTACATGACATTCATGTTAACAAATAGGTGTCTACATAGCCTCCACAGGGGTAGTGATTGTGCTGGTAATTGATGTTTGTGAGTGCATTTTAAACAAGTTCAGGACTTTAATATACAAAATATGGATTGAAAGAATTTTTCTTGCGAAATGAGAAAGCATGTTGGTTGGAGTCCTAGCTGTCTGAACTATTTTCTTCTGATATGTGCGTCGGGAGCTGGCAACACCCTGTTCACCTGTTCATGTGTTAGTATTGGACCTAAATTTTATATTCAAACTTAAAAAAGAGTTTTCTCTATTTTGCATTGTGTTTTAAAATTGATTTGATTATAGTGTTTTTAACTCACAAATAGTTTCTAGTGTTTGGGTATACTGAAACAGATTACTTGATTATTTAGAGATCAATTATTTAGTTACAACATAATCGATTCTGATTACTTAATCATTTAGGCTCATTTTACATGTACATCCACAAACAATCAGTATTCAGTTACGGATTATCTTGTTATCGCAATTTCAAACAGCAGAAATACATTCAAACACCATCTCTTACAAGCCGTCTTCTTGTAATTGATTAGTCTTGATTATTTTATCTCTAGAATTCTTTTTTTTTTTGGCCGATAGATGGGAGAACTAAAGAAGCTGGTTGAAGAAGGGAAGATTAAATACATTGGGTTATCAGAGGCATCAGCATCGACCATCAGAAGAGCCCATGCGGTGCACCCAATAACAGCCATACAGCTAGAATGGTCCTTGTGGTCAAGAGATGTTGAACAAGATATTATACCTACTTGCAGGTTGGATACCACCTTCCTTTTGTTTATAACTATTTTATGATGTCAATAATGAATTATCAAAAAATGCAAATCTTTTAACTCTGCATAACATCCTCTTATCAGAGAACTTGGGATAGGGATTGTTGCGTACAGTCCTCTAGGACGGGGGTTCTTCTCATCTGGGCCGAAGATGCTGAACGATTTGGAAGAGGGTGACTCACGTAAGGTTGTTTGCTACACCTTTTTTTTTTTTAATCATCTTATTGCCAAAATTTCTTTTTCCATTGCAAAGAAACCTTTCAGGCAACTCGATAGGCCAGTTGGATGTGTTGGATAACAGGTTAAAATGGGTAATTGGTTAATTTGGCTCGGGTTGGGTTGGTCCAAGACACCTTTTGTTCAATTTCTTTTTAAGAAACATAGTAATAATTTTCTGTAAAATAATGAAAAATATTAGTACTATATTAATCTCTTTTGTTATGAAAAGATCTATTTAGTAGATTAGATTGTATGTACCAAAAATTCTTATGGGCCACTTTCAATATGTATGACCTCATTTTACCATTTCTTGATTTTACCTATGTGACCCGTCAGAGATAAAACATAACTTGAAACAATCATGTCCATTGTTCATAAGAAAATGGGTCGAAACAAATCTCTTGGCATTGGAACTCATCAATTTATAAATTTCATTTTGTAGTACATGCCGAGGCTCCAACCCGAAAATCTTGAGCACAACAAGATCATCTACGAGAGGGTTAATGAGATTGCATCAAAGAAGGGGTGCACAACTTCACAGCTATCATTGGCCTGGGTTCACCACCAAGGAAATGATGTCGTACCCATTCCAGGAACCACCAAGATTGAAAATCTTGAACAAAACATAGGAGCTTTATCAATTAAGCTAACACCCGAAGAGATGGCTGAACTTGAATCCGTTGCATCAGCTGATTCGGTCAAGGGAGCTCGATATGCTGCAGGTGTTGCCACATATCTCGACTCTGAGACTCCTCCACTCTCATCTTGGAAAGCTTGATCTTAATCAATCCTATGATTCGTGTGCGTGCTGCCATCTGCATTTCCTGTAAAAGTTTTTTGTTTGTTGTGTGTTTGTAATTGTATGCCTATATCAGCTTTGTTTTCCTGTAAGAATTTTTTTTTTTGTGAAGTTCATGAACCATAATTGTGAACTAAGAGTTACCTATTATCAGACTAAAAACTTTGTTGCATTTATATCATCTGTGGGACTTTGTTGAAAGTTGCTACAATAATGCAGAGGAAGATCAAGCATGATTAAAATGAGAAGATAGAAAGATGCCAATGCAATGACAATTATTCAACAGGAAGTTCATGATCGATAATGTATTCTCACGGATGCTGCTGTTATAACAGCAAAATACATTATCACGGATGCTGCTGTTATAACAGCAAAATATGTGCGGACGTTGCTTCAGACCAAGTATCCAGGCTACTTGATAGTCATGAGCGTTTGTAGGGCCTACAACTGCAGAGGAAGATCAACAAAGAGTAACAACTATTATGCTAGCATTACCAATTGGGAGATGTAAAACCCTTTGTGAATTACAATTTGCATCTGAGCTTCAGTATATTATAATCTGCTAAGTATTACTCAGGATCCTCACTCATGTTTAGCGATGGTGTTTTCGTCATACAATGGTTCAAACTTTAATACACACACAAAAAAAAAAAAAAAAAAAAACAAAGAAAGAAAGGAGAAAGAAAACATCACACCTTAAAAGACAACCGAAGAAATCTAATAATCCAAGTTTTACACCCGTGATATTGTTATTACAAAATATCTCATCTTTTATATACCAGAAAAGAGAAGTACAATTGATTTGTTACTTGAGACACAAACTTTTGTATAGAAGAAATCTCTGTTGCACTCATTAGTTCATCTGGGTTGATCTATCTCATAAGAAACTATAATACATGAGAGAAATATATAATGAAAGAATCAACAAGAATGTTAAATAGTTAGGTACATATGTTACTTTAAATAACTAAGAAATATTATAACGATTTTTATAAAATTAAAAACCAACAACTTTTATATTAACACAAAACATAATGTCAATGTAATATTAGAATTACTTAAGGGTGTATAAAGAAGTTACAAAATGTTAGTAAATTTTGTTTTAGTTTAAATTTAGATATTTTAAATTATTTGTTAATGTACGTTTTTGAAATCATAGGTCAATCATGTCTTGATATATTAAAATCTTAAAGCATTCATAGCAGACATTTTATTTTTTATATAAGTGTGTGTCCTATATTAAGAAGATTGTAAGTGGTTGCGAATGAGAGAAAAATTTATAAGGATTGCATCATGTTTTCTCGTATTTGGAGAAACACAATACAACCCCCATAAATTTTTTAATACTTTTTAAAGTGGTTGTGAGTGGATGAGAGAGAAAAAATAATGATAAAGATATAAAAGATATTATTTAATTAAAAGAGAAAAAAAATAGTGTTTTTAGTATAAATATAAGAATGATAATAAGTAAGCTAGTATAATTGTTCTTACTGCATTTTATGTTAGTTTCACATTTTAATACCAATTGTATCTTAATAGGTTAAAAACTAACACTAGTATTAAGATATTAATAGATAAAGATGAAAAATAAGTTAAGGAATCATATAATAACTATAACTAGGTTTTGGCGCGCGCGTCGCCACGCGTATGCGAGTTTTAATGTAACCCTAAATCAAAATCAAAATGAAAGTTCAAAACCATAAAATCAGTAAAATACACAAAGTAAAACACACTAAAACCCTGAATCTATAACACACCAGAACATGCAGAACCCAAAACCTAAATCAAAGCCCAACACCATACACAAAACAAACGAAAATTAAAGCCGCAAGAAAGCGACATAGTGCAAAATTGAAAATTGACGAAAATCAAAGCCCCGAAAAGAGTAAACAAAAGGAAAACCCAAATCTTAATAGCGAGAATCGTCAGGTTATCGATAACGAAAGAAAGAAAGCAGCAACCCTGAGAAATACAACGCCAACGAACCTACAAATCAAAGACACGTTTCCAGATACCAAAAACCCATAAAAAACCCCACACAAAAATCTCAAACTCACATCCAAAACAAATCATATTAAAACACAAACAAACAGAAAAAAGAAATAAAAAAGAAAAATTAAAACACAAAAAAACAAAAGAAAAATTTAAACACAAACAAACAAAAAAAAGGAAAAAAAAGAAAAGAAAAACCCACCCCACCGACCAAACATTTTAACAAGAATAGTAATTACTCTATGTATAAAAGCAAAACCTTAGCTACAATATGTTTTTTAGTTTTATACTTTGAGCATTAAAGTTGTTTTCTTTAGATTTTGACCCTTATTGGTTGTGTTAATTTCGCCAACTATGAAGCATAAGACATTACTATTCTTATTATTAGCTTTGGTCGGTGGGGGTATTTTTTTGTGTTTTAATTTTTCTTTTGTTTTTTTGTTTATGTTTTACTTTTTCTTTTTTTTTGTGTTTTAATATGGTTTGTTTTGGGTGTGAGTTTGATTTTTTGTGGGGTTTGGGGGTGAGTTTTTTTGTTGGTTTTTTTGTCCGGACACATCTCTTTGATGTGTGTTTCGATTATGTTCGTTGTCGTTGTCTTTCTCTGGGTTTTTATTTTCTTTTTTTCGTTATCGATACCCTGACGATATTCGCTATTAAGGTTTGGTTTTCCTATTGTTTGCTTTTTTGGGGCTTTGGTTTTCGTCGGTTTTTATTTTTGACTGTCGCCTTCTTGCGGCTTTGATTTTCGTCTGTTTTATGTATGGTGTTGTGTTTTGATTGAGGTTTGGGTTCTAAATATTCTTGTGTGTTATAGATTTAGGGTTTTGGTGTGTTTTACTTTATTTGTTTTGCTAGTTTAGGGTTACGTTAAAACTCGCATAGCCGCGGCAACGCGCGACAGAAAAAACTAGTTATTGTCTAAAGCATGTTTTCTTTGCTACGTGTTGTTGTATCTTCTCTTCTAAACATCCACCATGTTGCTATATGTTCCTTTCTAAATTGCCATCATGACACGTGTTTTTTCTCTCTCATTAAGATTTTGGGATTGGTAAATTAAAGTATCTCTCTTTGAAGGAAAAAAAATAGATTTCCAATGATCTTCAGACGAAGAACCTAATGCTTATTGATTAAATATCCCATGTGTGTATTTGATTTTCGGTTAACAATCTCTATTGATAAACTCACGTTTGTAACCCGATGATTGAAGAGCCCATGGTTTCAATTTTCGCTTAAAGATGATGGTTGTTTAAGGATAGTTGATCGGAGAAGGTGCTGGATAAGGGATAGAGAAGAGAATGGTAAGTGGCGATTAAGGAGTAGCAGATGATCAGGTAAGATTTCACATTATTCCTTTTTGTGTTTGATCAAAGGGGTGAAGTTTTTTTTATTAATTTTTTTCTATTTTATAAAAAACCTGATCATGTATTGTAATTACAGTTCCAGCTATCAAAATATTAGACCTAAATCGTTTTGATAACAAAGAAGGCAAATTCCAAAGAAGGGAATAAAGCTCTCTGTGTGCAGAAATGATTATGTTGCTTCTAGACTATCGGTTAGTAATTTAAACATCTGTGGTCGAAATTGGACCTTGAACTGTGAAAATGATAGGTGAAATTAACTTGGTGTTATGTTTATGTAGATGATCTCTTTTATGGGTGCCAAACATTAACTACACGATTATTTGATGAAATTTCATGACTTACTTTGGGTTGTGGTTCATTTTGCCAAGTGTCTATTTTTGGACCATAAAGATGAGCGGATCAAAGATGGTTGAAGATTGAAGGGTCTGTTTGTGTTTGACATTTTGATTTATTTGTATATTTATACATTTCTAATGTTGTCTATTATGAGATCGACGCTGATTACAATAAACTTAAGATACATTCAATATCACAAGCATATATGGGAGTGATTCTAGATGTGGATCAATGGGCATGAAAGCATAATTGCCATGTAACAAGACAATACCCTCTATGTTATGAATTTTAGTACTTATTGTTTTGATTAGTTTTATCCTTTTGTCATTTAAGGTCATATGCATAAAATCTTTGATGGACTTTGGTTGCAATTATCCTAATAATTTGTTCTACGCATTAGAGATCTTCAATGGTTTTTGTTTGATGCATTCTATTTCTGATTTTAATTTGTAGTCTCTTACATATGTATAATGTCTTACAGTATAACTTTAAGGAAAAGTCTTAGTCATTGCTTGAAGCGTTTGGTGCAAAAATTATACATGTTGGAGAATTTATTTTTCATAGTCAGGTACACATCTCTTCATTATAATCCATTATAATAATATATTTTAATAGAAATACTTGAAATTCAGACACACTCTTGCTACTCTATCACAGTGTGCCATTTTCTCTGTCTTTACATGAATTCGTATTACTCTATGACATTCTCCTCGTTGATTATAAAACATACCAAAAGGTTTTTGTATTGTTCTTTCTTGTAACCAGCAAGTCATCTACATAAACTACAACAATAATATCATACTTATTTTTTTTGTACATCGCTTGTTTTTTTTAACATTTTGAGAAACCTAATTCCTTCAAGATTTTGTCATGTTTTATATTTCATGCTCTAGGTGTTTGTCATACCCAATATAGAGCTTTTAAAAGTTTGTAAATTTTCTTTTCTTTTTCTTTCTTTACAAATTCTTCAGGTTGAGCTATTGATAAATGTCAAAGGATCAACTAAAAATAAAATTAAAATCAAATCCTAATCACCTTAAACTAATAACGATAAGTAGGGTGTCATATCTCGAAGAATCAATGGAAAATGGTGTTAACTAATCGATTAAATAAACTAGACATGAAAATTAGACTTGAATTTGATTTGGTTTAATAATTATGAAAATTAAAAAGCAAATTAAGAATGGTTTAGAAACAATTATAGGAAAAAGGATCATACCCAAGTTTCAAGTTTGCAAATCCACTTGTTTGACCTAAGTTTACTAGTTGAAAATCACATAAACATGGTTTGTTAAATTGCTTGAATTGAAGAATAATCCAAATTTGAATCAATATGTTATGATGATGAAAGATCTTAAATCGAATATCGTCAGAACTAGGTTTTCTACTTTTAAGAATTACCACTTTAGAACACATAGGATAATAACCCTAACTGTTAACGATCGAAACCAAAAACTGATGAAAACCGATTGCCTATTGAAATTCAAATCCATTTAATAAAACAAACAAACATACGAACAAAAACTAACCGGATGATTTAGTTCAGTTCGCATCCAAAGTAAGGTTGAACAAACAACTAGTGCAAAACCCTACACCTTGGAATGATCTTGAAAGGTTTAGCCTTGAATCATCTTGATTATATCTTCAATCCTTGATTTTGATATTTAAAACATAAAAGAGGATGTAATCACGATGATTTGAAAACGTCATGATCATCACTTTTCGCCCAAAAATCGTCTCTAAACTTGCAGGTCTCGTCTATGTTGAAAACTAGGGTTTCTAGCTTTAAAAGGTAGCTTTTAAACACAAAAACCCAAGTTTACGCGTGTCCCGATGTACCCTACGCCAATATTGGCGTAGGTTACGCCCCAAGATCAGAAAATGACAAACACCCATGTGTTACGTTGAAAAAATAGACTAAGTACCTCACTGTGTAAGCTACGCCGGTTATGGAGTAGGCTACGCTGGTTGGTGAATTTTCTTTATTTGTCGTGGACTAATCCCTTTTCTTGAGTAGTCTTCGTTGTTGACCTACAAACATGAAATATATCTAATGTAACGCCATTCCATGCATAACTATCATTGAAAGTATATATTTAAATGTAATTAGCACATAAAATTTGACTACCTATCAGCTATGCACATGTACTTCTTCCATTTCATTGTTGACCTATAAACATAAAATATATCTAATGTTGTTGAATGTAGTCTGTTGCTACTAGTCTTGCTTTGTATATATTTAGAGATCTTTTCCTACTCTAACTCCTTTAATCTTAAAAACCCATTTTAATCCTATAGGTTTTTGTCCTAAAGGTAATTATGTCAAAACCCATGTCTTATTTTTCTCAATTAATTTGTTTTCATCCTTTATAGTCATCTCCCAATTTGAGTCACTTAAATGTTTTTTGGACATTGTTAGGTTCATCATCATAGGTCAAAAGTATATCTTCCTATCTATAATTAGGCTTGATTTCAACTATGCAATCATAAATGTCGTTTAAAGGTCAAAGCCTTTAATGGGTTCATGATAATGTCAACTGATGTGGTTTTTGTATCATTTTAAACTCATGGTGATTTTCCAAGCAATGCATCATTTTCGGAATTAGTTTGCTCCGTTTGACTATATTCAATTTCTTGGATTGGTTGTTTCGAGTTGATCAATAGATATAATTGCTTGTAGTTTATCAATGTAGCTTTCCATAATAAAACTTGTCCAAACATGACCTTTGTTGTTATTATGGGTTAATGTTATGCTTCGGTATCTCGGATGCTGAGTAAGTTTGATTTTCTTGATTTCGTTGTTACTAACCAACTGTTATTTTCTTTTTTTCTTTAACTTGTTCTCGCATATGACTCACTATAACTCTATCAACCCTGAAGAATCGGTATTTAGTTGTTGTAAAACGTGCAAAAGAAGACCTCTAACGGTTAAGAGTGAAGATTGCTCCATCCCGGAAATCTCGTTTGCTATAAAAAAGACTTCGCGATCGATATAGAACACACAACTCACACTCATAATGTTCTCTGTAACACTTAGAATCGATTGGCTATAGCTCTCAAGTTATAGTTTTGTTGCAATTAAACAAGAAAAAGAAAAGACAGGCTACGATTAGTCACCTCGCGATGTTTTATGATGAAGATCTTAAAGGATTAAGGGTATTCCTCGTAAATAACCATGTTATCATATCTGTTTTATCATACAAGCACACCATTTCACATACTAATTTTAGTACAAAATTTTGTTAATTTTTAGTCAAAACAATTTGATGCCCATAGTGGGGCAAGTGGTGTTTTTCACTTTGAACTTTTGCTAAAGTTCGTCATCAATAATTACCTCTCAAAACTTTTCTAAAAAATGTCATCTCAATAGAAGCTTTCTTCTTCTTCTTCTTCTTCTCCTCCATCTTTGAGCTCTTGATGAAGTCATTCTATTGCTCCCCCTTCAACTTACTAAAAGAAAAATGGTAATCCGACCTAGATAACAACTCCTACTCATTCTGCTAATCCAGATAGTCTACCCAAGGACCTGTCCTTATCTCTAACAATCCAGAGAAGCAAAGTCGGTGGAAACTACAACTACTCGGCTACAACCCAGGATCCAAAATATTTATGTTAAAGGATCACCAAGGAACTATTTAGGAGATTTTATTCTTATGCAGACTCAAGCCAGGACAGTAGATCCCACTTATGCTACTAGAGTTACTACTACTAGTTATCTTAGCATGACTTGAGGATTGTCATCACAAAATCCAGATAACGGTAACATTTACATTAACCAATTTTTAAATACTATGATGGATCTACATAGGATACATGAATCAGTCCAATTATGGTTAAATAGTTGAAGAAATCGATAGACATGATTTCAAGTGTACCTAGTATCGTATAGCCAATACCTAAAGTACCTTTGTCAAGTCACAGGATCTCAAGATTTTCTTATCCTATATGCGATTAGAAGATCTCTAAATATTTTGACTCCTATCGTCCAGTAGAAGCCTGCTTATGCAAAGTATCTTTGATTCGACCCTCATAGAATCTGCTTTGAAATGGCTACTAAGTGTCACTCCTTACACTATTACTTTATTTTCTTATTTAGTTAACTTATTTAATAATCGGTCTTCACATAGTAGAAGATTTGAAAGACTAAAAATGATCTCTACAAGGTAAAAATAAAATATCAATGACTTGCTTAGGGATAATATTGGCGGATTTGGTAGGGAATCATTAGATATCCTCAATCTTGACGTTGCTATTGCGGTTCAAGCTTTTAAAATGGGGCTAAAAATAGATTCCTGTTTTATGATGACCTGTAGGAATTTGGATGACTTAGGAACCGATCTTTGAGATTTATCATACTTGGAGAATATAATTGATCAAAGAAAGATCAAAACACCATACAACTACGATCACCCTAATCAAAAATCAGAATCCTCATCCTCCAACTTCTACAGAACTAAACCCTATTAAAAAATGATAACCGTAGAGTCAATGTGGTGGAGGATGATGATAATTGGTTAATAGGTATGCACGTATCATAGTTAATATTATGTTTCTATATTACTTTATGTATCGAATGGTATTACTTTGTTATGTGTTTGAAGTGTAGGTTGAATGAAGCTTAACGAGCTTTATTTAAGAAGGATACGAAGGATAACAAGACTACGGCTTAAAAGGTGCTGAAAATGAAGAAAAATGTACAAAGCGCAGGGAGGCCGTAACTTACACCCCTATGCTGTATCCGTCTATGAACCCTGTAAGACAGTAGGTTTGGCCGTCTGGTGGGCGTAACCTACGGCGTATAGGCCGTAAGTTACGGTCTAACGTGATATTTTGAGAATTGTTTCAAATTTTAAAACCTATTTAATCCCTAACATTAGGGTTTCAAAAAGGACTGGCCTCCAACCCAAGAATGAATTTTTGGATCATTGGGAGCCATTGAAACTCTCTCTAATCATCAAGTGATCAAGGATTCATAGGCACAAAGTGAAGATTTAAGAGATTATAATGAGGATGCAAGGCTAAACCACCCGTGATCACCTCCGGGTGGACGGTTTGTGATTGGATTATGCATGCTTGTACTTTTACCTAGTCAAGACATAAACTTTAAAATGTTTAACAACTTTTCTTTGTTTATATGTTTTGAATCATTAGTTGATTAAAGATTCTTGTTAGTGGATTTGATTATTGCTTATTAAGTTATCAGTTTTACATTGTTAACCATTGAGTAGTAGTTAGATTATTATTAATTGGTGATTGCAAATAAAGTCTCTAGATTATGACATTAGTTAGTTTACTAATTAATTTACATAATCAATTATCAAGTTGGTAATTACCTTTTAACATATGTGATAAACAAGTTATGTCTATGTGATTTCAAGAGTAGGTAAAACATAAGTCGTGTATTCAATTACATTCCTGAAACCCGGTTGTGATCCTTTTCATCTTAATAGTTCTAAACCAAGTCCAAGTTTTTGTTTTGTTTATTAAAGTGATCATTTTTATCTAGTACAGTCAAAGTGACAATAGTTTCATTTTAATTATTAAGTTAGTTAAATAATCAAATGAATCGTGTAACATTAACCACATGCTCCCCATGGATACGATACCTGACTTGCCCTAGCTACCTAGGTTAATTAGGTTTTTGCATGACCCCAACGTCAGGTCATCAGATTATGAGGATGATGAAGAATTTCCTAGACTAACTTATTATTATTTTTCAGTTGATGTTTAAGGTCTTATGTTGGCTATGCGGGATCTTGGAGACAACACAAGATGGGCTAAAAAGAATGATAAGACCTTTACTTGGAAGGATAAATCTAATTAGTGTGCATATCATGAAGATTTTTGTCGTATAACTGAAGATAGTAATGCTCGATGAAAGGAGATAAGTTATCTCCTAAGCAAAGGGCATCTAAGGTGCTGTTTGTTTTTTCTGCAGGAAAATATCTGCAGTCTGCGGACCACATCTGCAGACATCTGCAGCAGAAGAGGTGGACCAAACGTCTGCAGTCTGCAAGAAAAAGACTGTTTGATTTTTTAAAACCTGCAGACTGCTAAAATATGCTGTAATTAAAGTAAACTAATTTTGTGAAACTTAAAAAGGTACTTTAATATTAAAATATAAATAAAAGTCATACAAATACATTAAAATATAAATAGAAGTCATACAAACTACAATAATATTCATAAAACCATACAAATACATTTTATTTAAATCGTTTATTCGATATTCTGCATTAACTGCTCTGCAATTTCATCTCGTAACTGAGTCATATATTCCCGATCTGATGAGGTACCATGTTCTTGAACATCATTTTCATCAGCATCAACATGACGATTTTCAAAGGACACATTGGGTTGATCGTATTGTGTAAAAAAGTCATCGCTGAAACCTTCTTTCCTTATAAAATTATGTAGCGCGAAACATGCAATGGTAATGTTCCTTTGTGTAACCATCGGGAACGGTGCCATCCTCTTTAATATAGGGAATCGTGCTTTCAATACTCCAAACGAACGCTCAATAACGTTTCGTAGTTTTGCATGTGCATGGTTAAATTTTTCTTTATTTGTCAATGCACGATTTCTACGAAATTAAGATTAAACAATAACTCCATTACCGAAAAAGCGCTCTATTAACAAAATATCAACAGATATATTCCAAAAAAATACATAAATCTATCACACCCAATAACCTTCAAATCCCACAAAACGATGATGCAATCAATCAATAATAACATTTTGATTGATTAATACATCCACTGCGTGTGATTATGAGCAAAAATCATAACGTAAACTTACATTAATTGGTTTTGATTTATGGGTTCAAAGCTATCGACGACAATGCTGATTTTGGGCGCAGAAATTTCCGTTTTTCTGCGCCAAGATCGAAGATTGAAGGGTTTTGGTTTTGCACTTTTTCAAATGATGTTTACCGGTAAGTCAAATCATCAGCCCCATTTTCAGCAACACAAATAAACAAGGAGGAAGAGAGGAGAGAGCGGCCGCAGGGAGGAAGAGAGGAGAGAGCTTACCTTTTTCAGTGGTGAAGGAGAGGCGGCCGCGGGGAGGAAGAGAGGAGAGAGCGACGGGAACAGAGGTTGTGTTGTGTGTGTGATTAGGGCTCAAAATGAAGAGAGGAGAAGAGGTTTTTATAAAATTTCTTCTCATCTGAAGACTAGGGTCCATGTCTGCCCCATGAAGAGCTCAGGAAGACGTTTTTTAATGAAACGTCTTCTAGAAAACAAACAGTCTGCGAAGTAAAAACCTCTTCCCGCGTCTGCGAGCGCGCAGATGAAGAGGTGGGGAAGAGGTTTTTTCAAAAAACAAACACCCCCTAAAAGAATTATTAGGCAGGAAGAAAGATAATAACCGGGATCATGCCAAAACAAGTAGCATCCTCTCTAGTGGATACTATGGTAATTAATTTCATATCTGGTAGTTCTGATATTTGTGGTGCATCTTACCCTAAAACTAAAAGGCATTTAAGTAAGAAAAAATGGAGAAGGATGTCAAGCTTACAAGAACATCAACGTTGACTTATAAAATAGTGATCTCATTCGATGAAGAAGGTATAGAAAATTTTCAAGATATTTATCATGATGGTTTGGTTATTACTCAATATGTTTCCAACCATTTCATCCGTTAGATCCGATTGATGGGGACAATTCAGTTAAAACCATACAACTTGAAGCTTTGAAGAGGATGAACATTCCAGAGAGAGAAATTATTACAAAGTCCTTGATTGTCACACCCTCAATTTCCACAAACGGGGTATTACCGTTAGGCGTGTGACTTCCAGGATCTCAGCCACTAGTTACACCAAACGACACGTTAATTGTAAAACATAATTCATTTTTCAAGTTTGATATTACCAAAGACCAAGTTTTTAAAGTAAACATAACAGAAGTTGCGGAAGCATAATAAATCTTAATTGTTTAAATGGCGCAACACGCGCAAACCGAATAAATGAACGTTATTGAAAAATATTAAATAAGCCACGTGAGATAGTAAATGCATGAATGAATGCTCCTAATCGTGCGCGTCTTGTGAACCTGAAAGAAACATGCTAAAGTGTTAACACAAGGTTGGTGAGTTCACAGGTTTTGATAAACAGAACATAAAGTAAACCGATACAGTAAACAAAGTAATATCAGTAGGTAGCTAGTCTACTAAACCAGTTACTCAGTGTATGAAGTTCGCAACCGAAGCTGACAATCGAAACTGAATGCCTCGGCTGTGAATACCAGGTCACAGCAACAGAACTTAGGTCAATTAAACACCCGTTTGACGAACGTTGTGCTAGCGCGACTAGCCCGGGTGGGGTTTGTCAAACCCAGTAGATCTACTCAGAATTGCCTCGCTATACTACATACATTAACGGTTCGAGAGTGAGGACTTAAGTGGTATCACACTAGTAAACAGGTGATATTACAATAATACTGATCAATGAAAATGAAATTGTTTCCATGTTTCTACTTGCGTAGTAACGGACCAAAGGGCAAAGTATACGAACATAGTATCATGTATATGCAGTATCACAACAATCCAATGTAATGTAACGTTTATGAAAACAGCATGTTTCTCTCCCCCGAAAATAGTATAAAGTAAAAGTGGGGCTGTAAACTCACCTTGGATCGATGTAATGTATATGAACAAGAACTTCAAAGAATTGGGCAATGCACGATCAAACACGTTCAATATCTATTATTGTTTGTAATGGAGTCTTTAATATAATACGAATATATTTGGTAAGGTTTGGGTCGATTTGATTTAACACGTGGCACACACACAATTAGATGTATATATATGTTACAATATTTTTATAGATTTGTATTAATAAATAATTATCAATAAGCATTAAGTTTTACCAAATAATTATTTACATTTTGATTTCACTAAAAGGGTTTCATATATGTATTTAAATATTTTTAGAATTAAATATAAAAATGATATGGTTTAATTATATAATTTATAATTATCCAAGAATATTTACAAATAAGGATAATCACATTTATAGTAATTTGATTAATAATAAGGTATTAATATATTTTACAAGAAATAACCCACAATTTCATTTGTAAATAATTTGTGAATTTATAAAATATATTAATCTATATTTAAATATAATGTTTATTTTATAGAAATAACTATTTATAATATTTATAAATAATTTATGTATAATTTCTATGATTTTTATGATTATTGCATAGTTATACAGGATTTAGAATTTATTTTACAAAAATAAGTATTTTTAATACTTTTAAATAATATTTTATAAAATTTTATTAAAGTTTTTAAATAAAATAAATTTACAGGAAACTGTTTTGTAAGATTTAAAATAAGGGAAACTTATAAAATTTATTTTTATAATTTTTAGGAATTTTTCCATATTTTTAAAGTATTTTAAAAGCTTAAAAAAAATAAAACAAATAAAAAGTGGCTGCCCGGGGTCGAACCGGGTCCTCTCCCTGCCCACACACACCGAACCAGTGAACCAAGGACCTTATCAGCAATAAAATCCCATTCCAATTTCTTTTATATTATGTTTTCCCGTTTCCCCCAATTTCGAAGAACCCTAGTTCGAAACCGATTCAATTGAAGATCAATTCGATGTTAATAACTAGATTAAGGTTAGGGCTTTTAATCCCCATGATAAACCGAACATATAGATGTAATTAATTACCTGATTTGAATCGATTTGATGATATAAACAGTCAAGAACAGGTCGCGGTTCAACTTGAATTCGAATGTGAATCAAATACTGATGAAAATCAAATTAACCTTCTAGATAGCTTCGAATGATTGTAATGGTTGAAAGCCCTATGTTAATTTCAGTAATTATTGCTCGGAGTATGGATTTTGGTAGAGTTGCAGGTCGCGATGATGGTGATGATCGAGATTGATATTTTTGATGATTTAAGGTGCAATTGAACTCACTGGAAGATTGAAGGCAGTTATATACTCGTTTAGGTTCAATTAATTAGATTATTATTAAGTGTAGTGCTCGATAATGGCGGGTTTCTTGGCCGACAATCGGGTGAGTGGTTTAGGTAAGCAATCGCACTCAAATTTCGACTTGTTTGTGGGTAACGAGTTCGAGTCATCCCCGCAAAGGTGTCGGTAATATTTAATTTGATTAAAATCTGCGTTTATTGGGTGTTTGGGGGTCGTCGGCGTTGGCCGGAATAGTGGCCGGAGAAACAGAGGGGGTCGACGGGCGGGATTGGGTTGGGTTTTTTTTAGAATTTACACATTTGGTCCCTAACTTTCATAAGTTATTATTTTATGTAAAAACTTTTAAAACAAGTTTTAAAAATTGCAAAACTACCCCCTTAAACTTTATTATTATTATTATAATTTATTATCATTATTATCATTATTATTATTATTATTATTATTATTATTATTATTATTATTATCATTATTATCATTATTATTTTTAATAATATATTATTATTATTATTATCATTATTTTTATTATTATTAATATTTTCATTAAATAGTAATAAAAATATAATAATAAATTGTAAATTCACATAAAAATTTTAATAAATCGTGAAAAAAAATTTTCGGGTTGTCACATCATCCCCTTGTTGAAGAAATTTTCGTCCCGAAAATTAGAACACACGCGTTAACGAACTACTAGCAAGCAAGCTGGTCAGTGAGTAAGCTGATTAGTTATCTAGGACATAGGCAAGATAGGGTCTCCGGGAGTTTCTGAACAAACCGTAAGGTTTCGTGAGAGCTATTTCTTGCTCACGGTGTAGATACGATGACTTATACTGACTACAACGTTACCACCCGACCAGATTCACCGGACTTAGTATGCACGACAAATTACAATGTGCACCCGTAATGGTAATTTGCTTTGCATGGTCACCCCTGTTCCTCCTATCAGGCTAACATATCTTGTCAAATACAGTGGTCATCAATGATAGAAGTACCAAGTATGTATGTATTATATCATGGTTGATTAATCAAAGTATACGAAAGGATCAGTAAAGTTTTGGGAATCATTGACACGCCAAGGTAATTTGACCCATTTGCCTTAGAGACCTGTGTATTGACCATAGTTTATCACTCATCCCAGAAATCCCCAGGTAAGCATACCAGGTCTCGCAATGAGATATATGCGATATGCTTGCCTTAGCCCGAGGGCCTTTTGCCAGGAAATCCAGAATACAGGTGTCTATGTGTCACACAAATCACGAAGAACATTTAGGCGATGTCAAATGCACACAAACTCTCGCGTGACTCACAGCAACTTGGAGCCACCATCCCGGTAGCCATACGCTCACAGGGATATGTTAAAGCAAAAGTTTTCAGGTAATCAAAAGTTTGGGAAACCTCGTAAGTAACCCTTCCCGTGACTCACAGCAACTCGGAGTCACCCTCCCTGTAGACGAACACTTACAGGAACACGCCAAAGCAAACAGTTCTTGAGTAGGTAAAAACTAGTAAGGCATGCAAACAAAACCAACTAACAAAACTAAACGTGTCTATATGCGTGTAACTAAGGCAACGACTATAGTCTATATGCAATGCAAATGAGATGCAATGTCAATTTAGTTCGCTATAACCAATGGCTCTGATACCAATCTGTCACACCCTCAATTTCCACAAACGGGGTATTACCGTTAGGCGTGTGACTTCCAGGATCTCAGCCACTAGTTACACCAAACGACACGTTAATTGTAAAACATAGTTCATTTTTGAAGTTTGATATTACCAAAGACCAAGTTTTTAAAGTAAACATAACAGAAGTTGCGGAAGCATAATAAATCTTAATTGTTTAAATGGCGCAACACGCGCAAACCGAATAAATGAACGTTATTGAAAAATATTAAATAAGCCACGTGAGATAGTAAATGCATGAATGAATGCTCCTAATCGTGCGCGTCTTGTGAACCTGAAAGAAACATGCTAAAGTGTCAACACAAGGTTGGTGAGTTCACAGGTTTTGATAAACAGAACATAAAGTAAACCGATACAGTAAACAAAGTAATATCAGTAGGTAGCTAGTCTACTAAACCAGTTACTCAGTGTATGAAGTTCGCAACCGAAGCTGACAATCGAAACTGAACGCCTCGGCTGTGAATACCAGGTCACAGCAACAGAACTTAGGTCAATTAAACACCGTTTGACGAACGTTGTGCTAGCGCGACTAGCCCGGGTGGGGTTTGTCAAACCCAGTAGATCTACTCAGAATTGCCTCGCTATACTACATACATTAACGGTTCGAGAGTGAGGACTTAAGTGGTATCACACTAGTAAACAGGTGATATTACAATAAAACTGATCAATGAAAATGAAATTGTTTCCATGTTTCTACTTGCGTAGTAACGGACCAAAGGGCAAAGTATACGAACATAGTATCATGTATATGCAGTATCACAACAATCCAATGTAATGTAACGTTTATGAAAACAGCATGTTTCTCTCCCCCGAAAATAGTATAAAGTAAAAGTGGGGCTGTAAACTCACCTTGGATCGATGTAATGTATATGAACAAGAACTTCAAAGAATGGGCAATGCACGATCAAACACGTTCAATACCTATTATTGTTTGTAATGGAGTCTTTAATATAATACGAATATATTTGGTAAAGTTTGGGTCGATTTGATTTAACACGTGGCACACACACAATTAGATGTATATATATGTTACAATATTTTTATAGATTTGTATTAATAAATAATTATCAATAAGCATTAAGTTTTACCAAATAATTATTACATTTTGATTTCACTAAAAGGGTTACATATATGTATTTAAATATTTTTAGAATTAAATATAAAAATGATATGGTTTAATTATATAATTTATAATTATCCAAGAATATTTACAAATAAGGATAATCACATTTATAGTATTTTGATTAATAATAAGGTATTAATATATTTTACAAGAAATAACCCACAATTTCATTTGTAAATAATTTGTGAATTTATAAAATATATTAATCTATATTTAAATATAATGTTTATTTTATAGAAATAACTATTTATAATATTTATAAATAATTTATGTATAATTTCTATGATTTTTATGATTATTGCATAATTATACACGATTTAGAATTTATTTTACAAAAATAAGTATTTTTAATACTTTTAAATAATATTTTATAAAATTTTATTAAAGTTTTTAAATAAAATAAATTTACAGGAAACTGTTTTGTAATATTTAAAATAAGGGAAACTTATAAAATTTATTTTTATAATTTTTAGGAATTTTTCCATATTTTTAAAGTATTTTAAAAAGCTTAAAAAAATAAAACGAATAAAAAGAGGCTGCCCGGGGTCGAACCCGGGTCCTCTCCCTGCCCACACACACCGAACCAGTGAACCAAGGACCTTATCAGCAATAAAATCCCATTCCAATTTCTTTTATATTATGTTTTCCCGTTTCCCTTAATTTCGAAGAACCCTAGTTCGAAACCGATTCAATTGAAGATCAATTCGATGTTAATAACCAGATTAAGGTTAGGGCTTTTAATCCCCATGATAAACCGAACATATAGATGTAATTAATTACCTGATTTGAATCGATTTGATGATATAAACAGTCAAGAACAGGTCGCGGTTCAACTTGAATTCGAATGTGAATCAAATACTGATGAAAATCAAATTAATCTTCCAGATAGCTTCGAATGATTGTAATGGTTGAAAGCCCTATGTTAATTTCAGTAATTATTGCTCGGAGTATGGATTTTGGTAGAGTTGCAGGTCGCGATGATGGTGATGATCGAGATTGATATTTTTGATGATTTAAGGTGCAATTGAACTCACTGGAAGATTGAAGGCAGTTATATACTCGTTTAGGTTCAATTAATTAGATTATTATTAAGTGTAGTGCTCGATAATGGCAGGTTTCTTGGCCGACAATCGGGTGAGTGGGTTAGGTAAGCAATCGCACTCAAATTTCGACTTGTTTGTGGGTAACCAAAGGTGTCGGTAATATTTAATTTGATTAAAATCTGCGTTTATTGGGTGTTTGGGGGTCGTCGGCGTTGGCTGGAATAGTGGCCGGAGAAACAGAGGGGGTCGACGGGCGGGATTGGGTTGGGTTTTTTTTAGAATTTACACATTTGGTCCCTAAACTTTCCATAAGTTATTATTTTATGTAAAAACTTTTAAAACAAGTTTTAAAAATTGCAAAACTACCCCCTTAAACTTTATTATTATTATTATTATTTATTATCATTATTATCATTATTATTATTATTATTATTATTATTATCATTATTATCATTATTATTTTTAATAATATTATTATTATTATTATTATCATTATTTTTATTATTATTAATATTTTCATTAAATAATAATAAAATATAATAATAAATTGTAAATTCACATAAAAATTTTAATAAATCGTGAAAAAAATTTTTCGGGTTGTCACATTGATACTAGTGTAATTCAGTGGAGAAGTAAGAATATGGTTGGAGAGATCAGTTACCCGTGTACATTGAAGGGTAAACTCAATCCAATAATTTTGTATTCTGATTTATTATCTTGTTATAATATAATTTTAGGCAGACCTTAGATCTATGACATGAAAGCGATATCGTCAACTTACCATTAATGTGTCAAGACGCGAACCCCTTGTAGAGTGTTGAAAATAGAAAGTGACCAACAAAAGATAAGAATTGTAGTATATCTTTGATGAAGTCATCTATATAGATAACATAAGAATATAAATTAAAGAAACAAGCACGATATGTCTCGAAGGCTAGAGAACAGGATGTAAAGGAAGTATGCCCAGGCTTCTAAATCTAAATGTTAACATGCTTGTAGGATAGAATATCCCCAAGGATATTGAACAAGATATTGTAGACTTTTAAAAGCAAAGGATCATAACCTTTGTGTAGAAACATGAAGACATAATAGGTATATTTAAGGATATTATAACCCATAAACTTGGTATCGATAATAGTTTTAGCCTGTCCATTAAAAGCAAAGAAAATTTGAATCTAAAAGAAATGCAATCATCTAAGAAGAAGCTGAGAAGTTGTTTAAATCCGCGATGATAAAAGAAGTCATATTCCCAAGATGGTTGGAAAACATGGTGGTGGTTCAAATAAAAAATAGGAAATGAATGGTCTACGTTGCCTTTACTAACCTTAACAAAGCTTATCCTAAGGATCCTTTCCCTAACCACACATAGAGTCAACGGTTGATGCCATAGCAAGCCATGAGACGTTGACCTTCATGGATGCATTCTCAGGATTCCAATAGATTAAAATGGAACCTTCTGATCAAGAGCATATCACGTTCATGACCCCTATAGGTATATATTGTTATATTGCTATTGGTATGAAAAATATAGGTGCCACCTACTAAGGATTAGTGAATATAATGTTTAAAGACAAACTAAGGGATACATAGATGACATGGTGGTCAAGTCGAAGAAAGCTAAGAATCATCTTAAGGATCTTGAATAAGCCTTTCAAATTTTAGAAAAATACAATATGAAGCTCATCCATTTAAAGTGTCATTTTATAATGGGATCATGAAAGTTTCTAGGATACATTGTGACAACTGACAATTTCAGGTTAATACCCCACCCGAATTAGTCATAATTAAGCATATTTTACATGAGTTTCAATTGAATTCTAATTATTTGGAGTCATTTTATACATTGAAAAATTTCATGTATGACAGTTCATGCATCCGTGATTCAACGTAACTACCATTTTTACACGTGGTACAACCGGCACACACGAACGTTGGTGATAATTAAGATATATGTACTAAAAAGTACTTTAACATGTTTTAAAGTATTTTAAATTCCAAATTAAATATATTTGAAAATCTTAAATTTATAAATAAACCTAAACGCGTAAATTGATATTTTACCTGAAACAAATCCTTCGCGACTACTACATACACGATGTATCATTAATATATCATCAATATTGAAATATGAAATATTATATAAGTTCTTATAATATTTTAAGGTATTCTAAAAATTAAAAAGTAAAAATATGTAAAAATACCTATATTGAAACAAATACTACCCAAATACTCAGTACTATACAAAATTGAAAATCAACCCTCCCCCCTGGCCGTTCCCCTCCTACCCCCTCCCACGCTCCTCCTTTCCAAGATTCCTTGGAAATATTGTAAACTATTACCAAAATCCAAGACTTGCCTCTTTTGTGAAGCACTTTTGATGTTTGATTAAAGGAGCCTAACATAATTACCACAATTGGAGTGCTCCATCTCATCCATCCTTGTCCATGATATGATACATCCATATTCCAAAAACCCATCCTAAAAGGGTGTAAGGCTATATAGCATGCAATCACTTCATACACCAACCACACTAACACATCACACTCATCTCCTCTCCTTTCTCCTAATTTACGACCAAACCACCACCCCCCCCCCACTTCACCATTTTTCAATCTTGACTTCTATAAATCTTGGGTAATTCAAGTTTTATTGTTGAAGGTCAAGTGAATTTTGAATCTTCCAAGCATCCTACATCAACCCTTCCATTTTGTTTCTTGCTTGATCTTTATGAGAACACTCTCTTCTTGTTTATATATACTTTATGTCACACCCCAACCTTGACGGCGGAAACGTCGAGGTGTGACAGTTACGATTGTTCACAGCCACATAACGCTATTATTAGTACCAAATATATTAATCAAGATTTAATTGTAACAATACAAGTAAATGTTCAAAAAAAATACATTCAGATTACAAGTATAAAAGTATCCGGATCATTCGTTTATTTCTCTAAGTCCAATCCTAAATATGATAAGCTTTAAAGAGTAACCTGAAACATGTTAAAAATAAAAGGTCAACAATAAAATGTTGGTGAGTATTCCACAGTTTTCAATACATAAGTATATAAAAGATGGCAATTCAAGTTGTAAATTAGTGAATAAAGTGATTAGGGATGTTATGAACAATGCAACAATCAAACCTCGACAAAGTTTTACAAGTCTTATACGTTAAAAGTATATACGGTCAGCTAAGTGTATTTGGTTCCCTAGTGCACAAGCATACGGCTCCTAGGAGTCGGCAGTTCATCGACTTTAGCACCAAATAGGTTGTCTATCCCATAGATCTATGACTTCGCTGGGCTAGCAATAGTTAATGATTGTACATATAATGCCATAACATGGTAACCACAAAAGTTCAACTAACCACAACTTTAAATAAATTGCCATAAAGTTTACAAGTCTCGAATAAATTTACAAGTGCAATGATATAAGTTAACATGTTTCACCCCAAAGTGTGAAAATAAGAAAAAAAAGGGGTATGAAAATACTCACATGGATATAAGCATTACAAGATGATATAAGAGATCATAAGATAATCCAAAGTATTCCTTTACAAGGCACCTAAACATATATTACAAGTTTAAGGTTAAGATTAACGTTCAAACAAGGATTAGGGTTTTGATAGAATTATGGGGGCTTTTAATAAGTAATAAGTTTATAATATAGTTATTTACATTTTAATTCCATTAGAAGGAATTATATAAGTTTATATGATTAAGTATTTTAGAAAGGAAATTAGGTATAATAATGATGTAATTATTATATAATTTCCACAATTATAAAAAATAATTCTTTAAAGAATAAAGATAATATTATGTCCATTAGTATTTTAAATGATTTTTAAATTATTGTAACAAGCCCATATAAATAATTATTTAATTATTTTAAAAGAAAACTTTTATAATAAAAGTTTTAAATATAAAATTTAAACAAATATTTTAAGACAACCACGATTTTAAAATAATAACGTTTGAACCGAAATTAATTTATTAGTTGAAACCCATTTTTAATAGGATTTAACCAAGAATAATATTTGTTAAAATGATTTTAAAACAATTATTTATTTTAAAATTAATAGAAAAATCCAGAAAATTATTTGGTGCTCATGAAAATATTTAAAGTTTACAAAAGTTATTTTTATATTTAATAGAAATTTTCTATAATTAATTTAAGGCTGAAAAGAACTAAAAAAATATAGTTGAGGGTGCCCGGGTTCGAACCCGGGACCTCAAGTTCAAACTACGAGCGTGTAACCAGTAAACCAGGGCCGCGGCCGTGGTTTTACTTGGTTGTTAAACTTTTTAAACAGCTTCAACAAAAATCCCCCAATCCTTATAAACCCTAGGTTCAAAGATCAATCAAATTGAACCAAAAACGATTTCGAGAATGAAATTAGTGTTAGGGCTTTTATTCCCCATATGGATTCGAGGGTCTAGGTGTGATCAATTACCTGTTTTGATTAAAGAATCGATGAGTTCCACTGGTATCCATGTCGCGACCACGGCTGAGGAAATTTCGAGATGCAAACGATGTTGATAATCAAATTAACTCGGCAGGTAGATTATAAGGGTACTGATAAGTAAAAGCCCTCTATCAATTTTCAATGAGATTGATCAGATGATGATGCTCGACTAAGTTGCAGGTCCGAAACGAAGGTGATGATCGATGGTGGTGTGTTGTTATGTTTCAAGTGAAATTGTTGTTGCATAAGGTTCAAGGGAGTTGATTCTAAGGTTCCAACACGATTATTTATTTCCGATTATGACTGTTTCATGTCGAATGGTTTAATGGTTTAAGTCGTGTGCTTCGGTTTCGATTAGAGGGGATTAACAACTTCAATATTGCGTATTAAAATGTTTATCAGTTCGAAACTGATGTACAATAAGTAAGAAACGGTTTAATTGCAGTTTAATTGAGCGTTTTAGTGGTGAGAGACTCACCGGAGCTCGGCCGGAGGAGGTGGCCGGAACAGTGCCCGACGGGGAGAGGGGGGGTTTTGGTTTGGGTTTTAATATTTTACATAAATGGTCCCTGTGAATTCCAAGAATTGCCATTTGAGTTTTAAAGTTTTGATTGAGTTTTAATTAATTACAATTTAGACCCTGAAGTTTACATTGTTATTATTTTATGTAGAAAGTTATTGATTATAAGCTATACTACAATAAAACTTATATTTTTATTATTATTATTATTATTAACATTATTATTATCATTAACATTATTATTATTAATAATAGTAATAATAATATCATTATTATTATTAAATAACAATTATTTTTCAGATTATTATTACTTTTAATTTTAGAATAATAAGTAAACATTATAACACTTATAATGTTAATTTGTTAATCACCAAATTAATTATTAAGTAAAACAAACCTTAAAGTTTCAAAATTGACATAAAAGGTCCTTACAAGAATTAACAAAGTTAACTTTTAAGTTAACGAAAATACGAGATGCTACACTTTACTTTACCATGATTTTCTATTTACTAGTTCATGTGTAACTATCTTCATCCACAAAAGTCTTTCATGTTAAGAATGGTGTTTTTTACCTACAAGAAGTTCCAAGAATAATGTTTCACACAAGACATAATAACATGAACTAAATAATGATTCTTGTTTTAAAAAAATAAATATTCGTAGATCCATGTTTGACTAAGTTAATAGTTAGTAATTTTACAAAAAGTAATAAGGATTTGTTGAAACCCAAGAAAAGTCATCAAAGGATTACATTATGTTTATAAAATTTAGATGTTTTACAATTATTATTATGAAAACTTATATATTCTACAAGTTATATTTAGTTTGAGTTTTAATATGAAAGTTGGGTAATGACTAGATGGTATGTTGACAAAGTTTATAAGTATGATTTTATATATATATATATATATATATATATATATATATATATATATATATATATATATATATATATATAGGGGAGGGATCCTAAGAAAACCATATAGTTTTAAGAAAACCAAGAAAACCACATTCAACCAATCACATAATTTTTTTTATTTTGTGATTTTATTAAATTAGAAAGGGTACATTAGTAAATTAACATATATTTAATTATGGTAGTTTATCAGTTTCTAATCAAAATCCCATGTTTTTAAGTTGACTAAATCAAAAATTCAAAATCCTTTATTAACCCACTAATATAAATCTGAAACACTATTTTTTTCTTCATCTCCTTCATCTTTTTGAAATCAATTTCAAATCTAAATTCATTGATTATCTTTTTTCCTCTCTTTACATCTATTATCGTATCTTCATCATTTTATCATATAATCAATCGATCCATATCTTCGATCGATCCATAACCATAAACCAAAATAATTTTGTCACTACGACTTCTGATCGCATTCAAATCACATGCTCATCCTTTTCTCTTAGCTTCTAGTTTCTTTGTTCTTCAATCAGATTAAAAAAAAGGCTGAAACTTAGTATAAAGAATATTGATAAAAGGTTCTTGGTGTGTCATAAGGTCAACCTAGATCTAGTTAAAGGTTTGAGATGTTAATGGAGAGATGAGGTTCTAAAAGTCCGTTAAGAATTAGAATATTGATTGTTAAGAACATCCTACTCTTCTTTTACTTTTTTTTGGTTTGGTGTTGTATAACTGAACTTACGTATATGTAACTTTAGTCTAAGTTATGTATATGTAACTAGGTAACCTACTTAGTCTTGATTTGCATTTGTAAATCTAGTTACTTAAATTTAACTTGATTGTACCTTAGGTTACATATATGTAATTATGAATTGTGTGTATCATAAATGGTGTTGCTATTCCTTTTTTCTCTATTCAATTCACGGTTACGTATATGTAACTTATATATCTACAGGTTCATGCCATGCTCAACAGAAAAAAATGACATACATATACGTAAACATAGTTTATAATATCAACAAGAACATATACATAAATATGAACATAGATCAAGAAGAGTTTATGTGAGAAAAGTCTTCATAGATCAAGAATGGTTTATGTGAGAAAAAGGATGAAAAAGAAAGATATGAAGAAAATGATGAGTCATGTATTCTTTGTTAATTATGTGTTTTTTATTCTTTATCTTCATCAAGATACATTTATGTAAGTAGATTTATATCTATGCTTATATACAGGTTAACATACGTGCTTACATATACGTAAGCAGGTTACCTATGTATTTACATATACGTATGCAAATTTACATATGGCTGCACCGATTCACTGTTGGATTATAAAAAAACCAATTCAAATGAAGTTATTTGTTATTTGTTAATAAATATAAAGATGATGAAGATTAAGTCAACTAAAAATGTATTATATGAGAGAGGAAAGAGAAAAGTGAATGTAGGGATTTTAATGGTAATTTCTAAATCTCATAATTTTTTTGTTCCATATTTACCCTTATATCATTAAAATAATCTACATTAATTTTAAAATATTTACTAGAATGCCATTATGTATATCAACCATTGATCTAATAAATCAATGGTTTAGATTTAGTTTTTTTAGTTTTCTAGTAAATTATGGTTTTCTTAGGAACCCTCCCCTATATATATATATATGTATGTATGTATGTATGTATGTATGTATGTATGTATGTATGTATGTATGTATGTATGTATGTATGTATGTATGTATGTATGTATGTATATATATATATATATATGTATATGAATATGTATATATATGTATATATATGTATATGTATATATATGTATATATATGTATATATATATGTATATATATCTATATATATGTATATATATGTATATATATATGTATATATATATGTATATATATATATATATGTATATATATATGTATATATATGTGTATATATATGTATATATATACATGAGACTTAAATATAAATTTATGGACCTTATAATATTAGTTACCAGGTCATTTAAAAAGATGGGTTAAGACAAGTTGGTAAATTGACTTAAATGGTTAATTAATTCATTAAAGAGATTTTACTTTATAATATACTAAAACTACTAAATAAATTAAAGAAACCCTAATTTAATATATGTCTTAGATAAAATAAAAGAATAATCCTACTAAGAAAATAATTAAATAATTATTTTATGACCAAATATATATATTTATACATAGATTGTAAAATATGAAAGCTAGTAATTTCACTTGAATATTAATCTTTCAAATTGTATTTCAATTGATATAATATAAATACTATTTTACCTAAGATAACAAGATTATTTTAAAACCTCAGTTTCTATAATTTCATATGTAAATTACATAATTAATTACTAAACACTCCAGACACATCTTGGGTCGAGCCAAAATTATATTTAATTACCCAAATAATATGTTAAATTCAAGATACAAAGGTTTTTGAACACATTCAAGTGAAGTGTAATTTATTAATAATTTCTAAGTAATATATATATATACACACATACATATATATATACATATATATATATATATATATATATATATATATTCACAAATATCCATCTTGTGTCACCAATGGGTCGTCGAGTCAAACACTTTGTTACCAAGTGTGTGGATGAAATAGTTACATGCTCCATATTACATGTAGTAGCAATTACTTAGACATAAGTTGTCTTAATTATTCCAAGGGGAACTTTGTTTGGATTTTCCCGAGCACTCTGATATTTAAAGATTTTCACATCTGACTCACTTCACAGGTGAGTTTCACACACCTATTTCTAATTATTTTCCTTTTGGGGGAGATTACATGCAAATTATTATTTTCTTGAACACATTTACACTTAGTAGTAATTACTTACACATTAGTTGTCTTAACTATTCCAGGGGAACTTTGTTTGGATTTTCCCGAGCACTCTGATATTTACAGATTTTCACAACCTACTCACTTCATAAGTGAGTTTCACGGACCTATTTCTAACTATTTTCCTTTTCGGGGGAGATTACATGCAAATTATTACTTTCTTGGACACATTTACTTGTCAATAATTTCACATGTTATATAAGTTGTTTACTTACAGTATGAAGTCCCCTGTTATCGGATCGTTAGTTTATTTTCCAAAGCGAGGTAATCATTGATAGTACTATTGGATTTGACTACCCTCACCTGAGTTAATTACGCTAATCTTTATCGGAGGTTTAAACAGGTGCATTATTAGCTTGTTCATCCCTTTACTTACGTTAGGCACGGGTACGGGCAATCTACTACAGTTACAGTTTAGCTTCGGTTGCGGTACTTATATAATGTTGTAGCATTGTAAGTGTCGATAGCTTTTTTGGCATCAACAAGGGCCTGCTGCTAAGCAGGAGGACAGGAACGAGCGTAGACAAAGGAGAAAGTTAGAGTGACTCGTTAAAGACAAAAAAAGAAGCAGTCAACTGTTACCAGTTCCGTTAGCTGATTAGCAAGCGATCAACAATCAAATCATAGAAAGACTTATGGTGCATTACACTATTTACTATTACTTTAAAACCTATAAACTCTCTAACTTTATGTTGACATATTTTCATGCATGTTTTCTTACGTATTTGATATTTGTATCAAGTTAAGCTAGCATGGATCATATCATATTTAGGGTCATTCATGCTATTTGGGACACTTATTGTTGTATTTTTTATGTTTTGAAAACAATTACATTAGTTCCACTGCTTTCATAATTTACTCTGAAAATAATTATCTATTTTTAAACTTGTTTGCAATATAAGTTTTAACAAATCATGTAGTGGTTGATCAATGACTATGGTCCCATGACGTTCATGCCCCGTAGGAAGCTGTCGTGGTTGGGGTGTGTCTTACATGGTAACCAAAATAGGAATAGAAGCAAGCCCAAAACAAATTAAAGCTATCTTGAACCTAAAAGCTCCATCAAACACCATCGATATGCAAAGATTGACCGGGTGGATCACTGATTACACGAGGCATAAAAGATACTAAAGGTATTTATTAATTTAAACCGAATAGTTGATTACATTGAATTTTAAAAGCAAACAAAACAAGAACAAGTTGAACAAATATGTCTTCTTTTATTAGTGCCTAATTAAGTCCATCTAAAGCCTTGTCTTTAATACTTACATGAGCTTATCAACATCTTATATCCTGAAAACATGCAAAAGTATGTCAACGAAAAAGTTGATAAGAACATATGTTTATATAAAGTTATAGCATAAAAGATATCAGATTACACTTCAAAAAATTTAAAATACAAGTATTTTTACTTACATACATTAGTCTGCAACCAACCCTAGGGATTAGACATATAAAATACTTATAGTGTGTAGGTTTCTATCATCGAGCTCCTTCCCTAAGAACCTCAAAGTTGGTTAGCATGCTCCAAGTCGAGTATTGAATGTGCTACTCAGACCAAATAGATCTACTTGATTACTACCATCGGCATTTTCCAATGTTAATGGTTGTGTAGTTTGTTTAGAAAATAAGAGGGACTTGTGATAGAAAAGAGGCATAGAGATATAGCAATATGTATAAACAATTTATTGTTACTATTAGAAAGTTATCATTGATTTTTATAAGAATAATTTTTGATAGTTCTTGATAGTTTTTTTATAAGCATGTTTCCATCCCCAAAAAGACCTACTCGCGACACATAGGCTATATCTTTGAATGAATCATCGACTTGGGACATGTTCTTTTATTTTTCCAGTGAGGGGAAAGTATGATAGTAAAAAGGGGATTATTAACTCACTTCGTAAGTATCTGGTTTGACTTTCAACTTGTAGTAAGCTTAGATTATGTATGGCCCAAGTGAGTTGATTTTGTTAGTTTCTTTAATTTTGTTAAATAAAAATAAGGGTTGTTATTGTATATAGTTAAGAGTGGTTGTTGTATACTAGAAGTGGTTATTATCACAAAGTAGTACATCCAATAAAAAGATCACCAAGAAAATTTGGTTAAATCAGGAACCCGTCTTTCTAGTCAAAACATTTTATTTGTCATATAGCTACATACTGGTTTAAAAGTTACTATAGTTCTATACAAGATGTTTGAAAAGTTTGGATAAGGTAAAAGTTTTGGGTATGAATAGGAGTTCTATTAAAAAAATGTAAGTAGGAGTTCTATTTAAAGAATAACTCTAAGGTGTTTGAGAGGAAACACAACTCTAAAATTGAAATTGAAATATAACCAGTGTTTTTAGAACCGGATCAAACAGTGAACCAGATGTCTTACTGGTTTATTGGTCGGATTGTATATAAAAACCGGATAAAATTATAATTATTTTATAAATATGTATCTAAAAATACTAAAAAAATATATATATATATATATATGTGTATATATATATATGAAAAACCGGTTCGACCGGTCCAACCCCCGGTTCATCCGGTTCGAACCCTGGTTCAACCGTTCCGGTTCCCGGTCTGACCGTCGGTTCGACCGGTCCGACCACCGGTTCAATGCCAAAATGGTTTTAAGCACCGAACCGGAGCGGAGTGGAGTCCGCTTCCCGGTCCAACCGGTCAGACCGGCGGGTCCGATCCGGTTTTCAAAACAATGAATAGAACGCATCGAACCTTGATTTTTATATTAAAATTTGAATAGATTCTAAAGGGTTTTCAAGTTTATAAATCTTTGGAATTTTAACAAAGTTATTATAATTGCAAACAATAGGTAAAAGTCACCGCTTTTCAAAAAAATGAAGTTGGTGAAAATTTTTCAAAAACGTAAGTTTGACAGATCTACACACTGATTTTATATTGGTAGTATGAAGGTCAAAAACTTTGAGTTAGAATGAGTTCTTTATAAGGCCATGACCTTTTGTCCTCTATCTTCAATAATATACAAAAACCTAGAGAGAAGCTTAAGGCAGACATCCGGAAGCGTTGCAAGGAGTTGCTATCTCTTGCATTCTCCCATGACAGTGACTATGTTGATGTTATTTCATCTTTTATGTCATATTCCATTATTGTGGTTGTCTCTCTTTATGGATTTTATTCTATGTACTTTTACCACGTATCTTAGCTGGTTTTGATGCTTCATGTTACGCCAATGATGGTGAACAGTTGTTCACTTGAGATGTGTCTGCTTCTGATGTATGTTTTTAGTTTGGGTATCTGTTATGTGAATGATGATGAGCCTTAGCTCATCTGAGACTTTCTTAAACATGCAAGCTGAACACTAATCTGTTTTGGTTTTTTCCTTAGGTTAATGATTTTGAGCTTAAGCTCATCTAAGACTTTGATTGATTATGTTGAGCCTTAACGTGTTTGAGACGGCCTGTTAAACATGTCACTTGAACCCTAATATGTTTTGGTTCTTGTCGTGGATCAATGAGGTCATATGATGATGGATGGTTAAAACAAAGATGTTGCACCTATGATCTAATGTTACTCGATCATTGTTTTTTGTAATGTTGTTCATAAGTTTATGAATCTGTAGTCTAATTTTGATGGTTTTGCTATCTCGCAAGGCACGCTGGGTCAATGATTGTGAACCATTATTCATATGAGATGTTGTACCTAGAACCCTAATTTTTTTAAAGCTAGCATTTGAGCCATGATAGTGAGTCTATATATGCTCAATTAGGATGATGCTGACACCAAGAATACAAGACTTTGGTGAATACTAATGTTTCAACACTTCGTTTTTTTTTTCCACCAATGTCTGAGGCTTTTTGTTTTCTGTGTTTGGGTTCAATAATTGGTTGGTTTGAGCTGGAATCAATTTAGGGTCTGCTTAAAAGCTTGTAACTAAACTTCAATGGTTTCATATACGTTTGGCTTTTTGTACGTGTTACTTTGTTGGTACTTTAACTTTATTGTTATAGGTTGAGTTCATAATTATATACTGATTTTAATTGGGTTCCATAATTGGTTGGTTTGACTTGACATCACTTCAGGGGTTTGTTTAAAGCTTGTAACTAAACTTCAGTGCTTACATGTATATGAGTTATTTGTTATAAATGATTTGTTGTTAATTAATTTGACTTTGTGTATCTGGCTTGCTATTAAGTTTGTTAAACTGGATGCGATCTAAAAATGGGTTTCACCAATTTCAATCGAATTGTGTAAATGTTTGATTCTCGTATTCCCAAATGTTGATTTCTCTACTTCCCTTGGCTTGAATTCTTTGCGATCTATGCTTTTCTGTTTATAGCTTTGACATTTAATGTATGAGTTGATCACACTTCAGATTCTTGATTGACGAAGTTTACATCTTTTTGCTTATAATACTTTCTCTACAACTATTTTTTTTTACATTGAAATGTTGGCGGCTATGATAATGAAAACGTGATGATCAGACTAGGTATGTTTATCTGAGCCTCGATTAGTCTGTTCATCACACACATAACGCGCATCCAGCAACAACACTAGCTAGTTAACTTCAAAAACGTCAGTGTGCTAAATTTTAGCTTGGTGAAATCTTTTCTTTTTTCTTTCTAAACAATCAAAAGCTACGTTGAGACACTCATATATAATTTGAACTACAAGTACACTCATACGATTCATTAATTTTAATAGTATTACAAATCACATTATAACCTCTCCCATTGGTTATATTGTTATATCTAACTTATCATAAAATATTCCGGAAACTATTTTTAAAATAGTTCAACGAATTTGATATTTTAGCAACCCTTTCTATAATATCAAGACACTTCTCCGACTTTTTCATTTGATGCGCTTGTCGCCAAGTCTTTGGCTTGATAGCAAAAAGAGCCTTTGATAAATAAAAAAAAAGCTAGTATTTAACCCCACATGTTGCGTTGGGGGTGTAAAACAGTGTCAAATAAAATCAATGGTACACGTCGCTAGCAACCACTAACATAAAAAAAAGCTCGTAAAACAAAAGAAATAAAACCCAACAAAAAATAGACATAAAAACTTTAAACCATGTATGTGCGTTGTGGCGTATTAATATTTATAAATTAGAACAAAGTATATTACACAACACGATCGTGAAACAAAAAAATAGATGTAAAAACGTTAAACCACATACGCATGTGCATGTATGTTAACTTGATAATTTTAGTCCAAGACATCAAACAAAAAAATTATAAAAGATAAAAAGTATTGAGACCGAAGTTGAAAATAAAAAAATATTTTACGTTAAATGTAAAAGATGAAAACTATAGCGTTAAAAATGAAAAATAAAGAAAAAACCAAATGAGGGACAATCTATAAAACAAAAGGAATAAACCACGATGCAAAACTAAGTTGATAATTAGTATTGTATAAATTAAAGGATATCTTCTATTAATCTTTATAAACGGCAATCTAATTTGTTTTTAATAACACACTCTTGTCCGCTTTAGGACTTGAATACTCACTCTCATAAAAAAAACATCGTCTTACACACCTAAATAACATTAGATCTAAGGCTATCAACGAGTCGAGTCCGGGCTTAAAAAACTGAGGCAAGCTGAACAACTCATTTATTTTACCAAGCTCAAATGTGGGCTCAGGCGCAGCTTGTTTATAAGCGAGCCAAGCCGAGGAGGTTCACAAGTCATCTTGTTTACTAAAAAAGTTATATTTATTATTATTTACTCATGTTCATATATATAAACACAAAATAATGTTGTATATTTGTTAATAATAAGTCGTTAAAACAATGATACAATATTGATAGTTTCTTAAATTATTATAATCGTTAATATTTTTATACGTAGGTTTATTATTATAAAATGTTAAAAAAACCATATGTTTATAGTCTATTTAAATAATATGTTATATTGTTAGATTTATAATTTATATACATTAGGCTCTACATAAATGAGCCAATGATCGAGCCAACTAGCGACTGAACCATGAACCGAGTTAACCTAAGCTCGAGCTTGACCCATTTACAAATGAGCCGCACCGAGCAAGATATTTTCGAACTATTTTAAGCTAGTGAATTTCAGGCTAGCCACGAACTGTAACATACTAACATGCTAAACAACCCAGTCAGACCAAAGAACTTTTACTTCTATATTTTTATTAATAATAGAAACTTCATTCTTGTAGATATTTTAGATTACACGAGAAGAAAAAGGAAAATGTAAGAGACAAGAAAATAAGAGAAAATAATCAAAATTTCTCTTAATTTTATTAATGTTAACATCCTCAACTTATCATGAAAATGTCCCCATCAGACAAGGTGTCGACGTCTCTATATAAAAGAACGCCCGCCTTTTCATTTAAACCAATAAAATATTAACGCTTGTCTGATAAAGGCACCCCCGCCTCCCCCAAATCTGACACGCCTTTACCCCCGTAAAGAGTACAACGTTCATCTAGCAACTGTTCCATAGTCACCTTTGCCTCTTGTTATTTTTTAAACATTTCTATACGATTGTGCGCCTCTATAATAGAGTCGGAGACCGAGGCCTTTATAGAAGGGCCGAATAAAAAGTCAAATACCTCTATAGTAGAGTTTGATGTCTTTATAGTATAGTAAAACTTGGGCGTCTTTACACAAAAGGTCGAGCACCTCTATAAATAGCGTTGGACGGCTTGACAACATGTGAACGTTTTTATAGTAGGGTTGGATATCTGTATAAAAGAGTGGGGCACATCTGCACGTAGAGGCCACGCATCTTGTTAGCAGGAACATTTTGGACATTTTGATGGTTTTT